>OZ026618.1:9544917-9627417 GCA_964020975.1 Hermodice carunculata
TCCATATATCTAGTGTAACCAGCGTTCATTGGCTGTATGCAGAAGAAAATGAACAGCAACACAGGTAATAACGCAAAGTCCACATGTACATGTTGGCTCTCATTTGTATGAAATGTTTTATTGACTAAAAAATATCGTTTTCATTCAGATTCTTTCATTAGCAAGAACCAAAGTGAAAGAAAATGTAAAATAATAATACACTCTTTCATTTACAATATTAGTACTGAATTTCAGGTTTTCGACTGCATAAGAGACTATAAATTAAAATGAAAAATCATAAGCCTTGCATATTCTTTCGGTACATTTAATTATAATCTGCAAAACTAATGTCACACCAACATGCAAACAGTACTAATCTTGTATATGGCAAATACAGACATTTTAGATTCCACCTGCCTAGGTTATGTTTGATGGCCAAAGGGGTATTCCACATTGGAAACTAGCTTAAGTGTAAGTCCAACTCGACTAAGCAATGCAAGCTTTTCTTTTTATTTTCATAGATACATGATCATATGCCAGGCAGTGAGGGCTTTGAAATGGAATCCCCACACTCGAATGCAATTGCTTGTTGGCATAATGTGGCTGTCTGGAATAATTGTAGCATTACCAGCAATCTATTTATGGGTATATCAAAATCTCTCCTTATCGCATACATACATATATACATACATACATACATACATACATACATACATACATACATACATACATACATACGTACATGCATACATACATACATACATACATACATACATCAGCTACAAATGGAAAACAGGGAACATATGAAATATATATAAATTCCTTTGATAGTGTAAGTTACAAGTTTATTCCTGAGAGTCTGTGGCTAAATAATGTTTGATGTGAAGTGTTTTGACCAAGTTGACTGAAATAACGGCCGCAATAAAGGGACGGAGTGAGTTTGCTGTGCTTCTCCTGGCATTGTTATAAGATAAACAAGGGAACATTTACTACCCAGTGCTCAGGTACAAAAATCAATACAGACAAGTTTCTGTTGTCAAGAAAGGGCTTTACACAACACACGTCCAGTCCAAGTTTGAATTATTTCTTCGTGGATCATGATGTATATAAACCAAACCTTTTGGTACTAAGCTGGACTCTAAGCTTTTACTGTGTGGTCTGCTCGATTGAGTGCTTTATATGAGAACACATCTGATTTTGAAGTGGGTGGAAGTAAAAGTTTCTTCGGGGGAATATGTGCCCTGAATGTATACTGACACCAGAAGACATAAAATGCCAACTGTGCCACAAAGCCATCCTGCCCTGTAGAGGAGAACGGGGTGGGGTTGATGTGGAAAGTAAGAATGCTTTTTTTGATTAAAAACTTGAGACCACTTTCTCAGGTCAATGTTATCTTGTGTCTAATGATAAGTTGTATTGGTGATAAAGTAACATCAAGTCCGTGCTAACCGTGTACTGTGTACAGACAACATTACCATTTTAAAAGTTTTGGAAAATGTCATGTGCTTGCTTACCTCCACAGGGGACTCGCAGTGTTCAAAAAGCATTTGGACAAATACGCAATTACTGCCATTCTCCCCACATATTCAATGGTAGCATTAAAAGGCTTGCGATAATGCTCTACCCTATTCTTGTGCAAATAACAATACCATTTACGTTGCTGTCAGTTATATACACCAAAATTTGTCTCACGCTGTGGAAAAGTTTACAGGAGTCCTCAAAGATGACACAGACATTTGCAAGGTATACTCTTACTTGTAATTTACTAAGGCATCTGAAATCTATTTCAGAAATAAGGTCTTGTGCAGGCAAACATATAAAAATGCAAAAAAAAATGAGAGAAGTGTACATCCGGAGGTTTTCTGTCTGGTTTCTTCTAACAGATTGACGTCTGTGATTTCATAAAAGTCACGAACTTGATGTTTATTTTCGGGGACAAGTGTACAACCTGTTCCCACTGAAATCACTGGGTCAATTAGAAATTGAAGAGATGCCTTTAGCTGTCCAACACAGAAGGCTGTACTTGTCAATGCATTTTCTTTCATCAGCATTTCATATTCTCTAACTGATATGACATGATACTGGATAAAACGCAGAGTAGTCTGCACAGAGTGGTACAGAGTATTCTACACAGAGTGGCAGGGAGCACCAAGTCTTATATTGTCCGTATTTGCCCGCGTGCCTGTACTCACACATTCAAGGCTTTTTCGCCTTTTTAAGGAAAATAATAGAACAATGCTTGTTAATTGGTTAACCTTTATTATAAAACAAAGTTTTGCAAATTCGACTTGAAATTAACGTCAATGTTATGCATTATTAATGTGACAGGAGCTCCCGTGCCCAAGCAGTTATAAATTCGGATTCAGATTTCCTTTGCTCAACTAATGTTTCAAATTACAAAGTGGATACACATGTAAGCGTTCAGGGAAACTCACTTCATGACAAGAAGATGTTTCTCGTACATGAGCCACCCGAACATACAGTTAAGAATATATAAATAGACAGGATTAAAAAATTGTCATGTATGTACATAAAAATGGCAGACTGGGCATCTGAAGGAATGAAAAACAACAAAAAAGACGATGGCGGAACACCATGATTATAGATTCTTACCATACAGAGAAAACACGTTTACTTTCAGCAGGGAGGTGGAATTTAGAATCTAAATTCCACCTCCCTGCTTTCAGCCAGTAATTTATGTTTTTTTTACTTTCTTCATTCATAATATTGCGATTCAGTATGTTAAGATTAGCAGTTGGATTGGTGTCATCGACATATAGAATGGATTTATACATATGACTCACCTTTGAAAAATTGCAAATTTAAATAATAAATGGATAGGGACCAGGATTGATCCTTGTGGAACTCCTGTTTCAATATCTTAAAGTTCAGAATTAGATGTACATATTGTTTTCTGTTTGGCAGGTAGCATTTCAACAAGTCAAAGGAAGTATTTCTGACACCATAGTATATAAGTATTTTCATCAAAATTTCGTGATTGTTTATATCAAAAGCTCTTGACAAATCATGGAAAATACAAAAAAAAAAGGCTATGTCCCATATCTATTTTCTCCATTAAAGTGCTAATAAATTTTGTTGCAGGAAATTCGGTTGAATAACCCCTTCAAAATAAAAAAAATATATTAAACAGTCAGATAGTTTTTACGATAGACCACTTTTTGAAAACCTTTGGAACTGATTGTAAGAAGGAATTGGTTGGTTGTTTGTGAATACACTTTTATCTACTTTCTTAAACCGTGGGATCGGTTATGGTATTTTAAGTTTATCAGGGTAGATTCCAGTATTATTACTTTGGTTGATAACGAATGTGATGCATACTACCAAGGCAGTTTTAAATTGAGTAATTTGGTAGAAAGGTCATCATTACCACAACTGGACTTTGGCACAATTGACTATAGTCTTTTCAGCAATTTCACGGACTGTTTCTTTAATCGCTTTTTTCATATTCATGATTTTTGTTATGGAACTGCGTGAAGTGTTTGTTTGGGGGCTTATTGATTGGCTTTCCAAGTCATGTCCAATATCAATAGAGAATTTATTAAATTTATTTGGTGAAACATGTTTATCATGAATAATCTAATCTTCAAAATGAAAGGCGTCAGGAAAAGATTCCCTGTTCTTTGTCCTATTTAAAATTTCATTACGTGAGGACGTCGACCAGGTTCCTTTCATGCTATTCTTAAATCTTTTGAAGATAAGATCACAGTAGCATTTTGGGCTGCTCTAAATTCCTTTTTGATGTGCCAATATAGGTTGTTAAGTTTGTTTCTTATGCAGCATATTCGGGGGGAATCTGGATTTGTCATCTTTACTCGTTAAAACAGATTATCTCTGTCTTTTTAGACGTTAAGATTCCCTTGGTGATCCATTTTTTTCTTTTTCTGCTTGAGATGTATTTTTTAAACCTGACAGGCTTATATGACATATGGAAACTTAGGGCTTTTCTTACTACCTCAGTTATACTGTTAAACTCTTTATTTGGACCGCTTTTTTGTTAGGATGAAGCTGAGCTATGATATCAGAATTCGTAAGATATAATAAGGCACTTTCAACGGACGTTGGGTCATTTTCTCTGACTTGTATGTATCTAGTGAGAAAAAAACAATACCCATCTTCAAAAATTCCAAAGCCAACAATGACAGCAAAGAGATTCCAGATTTACCAAAGCATCAACATTCATCTTCCAATACCAATGTGAAGAAACAAATTTCACTTCTGGCTTGAGACAGGCAGTCACCCTTGAAAGGCAACTGGTGGTTTTAAACCGGTCCTTTCACCCTTTGAAACATTCTTCATTAGCTACAGACTATAATGTTTCCAAAATGTATAGCCCTAACCACTTAAAACCCAAACATTATTACATCTGCCAAATAAAAAGAGCCCTGGTGGGCCTTTCATTTTTTTGGTTCTCCTGACTTGTCAGTCAGCTGAGTCTACAGCAAAAGAATAAAGTAGGCCTAAATCGAATTTGTGGAATATTTGAATCTGGAACATTATAAACACAATCTACCTCCATTATAACTATGAGTCGGAGAACACAGGCCACAGCACAACATTGCCAATGAATTATTTATCAAATACTGAAAAAAAAAGCATTACCAATATTCATTTTGGGATTTTCAAGAAAGGAAAAGAAAAAAACATGCAAAGTCATTTTATCAAACAAATCACAATACAGTTGCCTTGCATGTTCAGTGAATTGATATCGAAATCATCTGCTGTCAAAATCTCATCATTAAAAGTTTAGAGAAGCATTATGGCTTGTATCAATTCATTTATTAAGCAGCTAGCATTATTTTCTTTTCATTTTCAGGGTTGTCTGTAAAAATTCTCATTGCCGGATATTTCAGTAAGAAGCCTCTCTCAAACTGTAGTGTTTGTGTACAAATTTGTTCTTATGTTGAAATAGTAGCATCCATTTAAATATATAAGTATACCTCTTTTGTGACATATTTACTATCTTGCTTTATAAACTTACTAATTTACATATTCGGCATCCCTCTCCAGTGCAATTTTGCTCGCATGCATAATATTTACGTTGATCCCAATGATATTATAGCATATCATAAATAGGCCTCTGTTCACTTTGATGCCTTTGTCCAGGTCTTTAAGCCAAGAAAGGACAAACGTATGCCTAACTTTGTGGCCCGCTCATGCACGATTCAGTCTGCATTTTAACGTTTATTTTCATCAATACCAGATATAATGGAATTAAATTACTGTCTCTGCCAGTGACAACCATTATATTTCTTGTTGTTTTAGCCTTAGCACGCTATTTTAAAGCACAACGAGGTGCCTTCTCGCCTTTCACGATGGTGCTTTCAACATTGATTAATCCTTTCCCCTTAAATTGAGACGACAGCTTTCCTTGGCATGGTTTGGGAAATAGGTGCCCAACCCATGCCGAGGAAAGCTGTTGACCTGGCGCACGTGATCTTGATAGGTCTCATCTGCAATTCTCAGTCAAACTGTTTTTCATTACTGTTGAAAATAGTTGAAAACGTTGAGGAAGACAAAATTTGACCACCAGCCGGTTTTGGCCGGTTTAAGGGGGGGGGGGGGAGAGAGGGTAAAACAGTCTGATGGGATCGATTTTCTCATCACAATGTTTGTTAATTGTAGTTTCGATCTCAGGGAGAAGTTGCGCTTTTAAGGCGGAGACTGTTCGTTCATAAGCTCTCTGAGCATTCACTGTCCCTGTCTGAGCCGTGATCCGTCGCTTCCGTTTGTCTTTTCCATTGTTAGTCATTTCTTCTCGACTGAAAACGGAAAACGGAACTATTTTCTTTCAACATCACTTCAGATTTCCCAAAAGTTGCATTTGACAAAAGTAATCAGTATATCGTCTGAGTTTGTTCAAACAGTATGGAAATTATCTGGGATAGAATGAAATGAAAGCCTATCAAGATTTTTACTTGGTATACGAACCGTAAGCCTGGAGCATAGGTCCACGTGTGTTTGTTTACATTAAGTCCGTGGACGTGACGTAGCTCTGTCAGGTTGACACAGCTTCCGAGGGTAAATCCCCGGCACCCGTAATTAGAACCAAACATGTAGGCTTGATCGTACCAAATTTCGCGGAAGAAGGGGAATATTTTGAGCCTCGACGCGGTCCGCGAAATCAGAAATTAGGGGTGTTTTCCATGGGTCAGGATCCGCGAAAGCTTAAATAAGCTTATGTATTGTAAAACCTTCGTGTTTTTACGAAATAGGGGTATGAAAATAAAAAAACTGGAACCCAAATCATTGAAAAGCATGGAGAAAATGAAAATGGTTTCACTCATTACAATTAAGTTAAATCCAGATGTGAATGTAACAATACTTATATGCTGCATAATGCAGATTTTAAGGCATGGGCCACTACATCTGTATCATTGAAACTGAAAAACAGGGGTACTTTTTGAGTGTCAAAATATCCTTGTTTTCAAAAATATGGGTACTTTTTCACGGTAAAAATCTCCTTGTTTTCATCAAAATAGGGGGGGGGGGTTAAATTCAGGGAAGAATCCTGGAAAAGGGGGTGCCTTTTAATTTATGGAACTATCATTTGCTACCACTTTTGCGGGGAGTGCCAGAGCCGGGGGTTAATCATGAATTGAAAAGTGTAAAATGCTCAAATGTAATCGCCCCGGAAGCAGCACTTCACTGTCTTCTCCCGATCTGCAACGTGTCAAATCTAAAAGACCTCCTAAATGAAACAAAGGTACAGAAAATATCCAAGCAAGAAACTCAGCCAACTGCCATTGTCAGCGAAGGAATACTACTCTGTTAGCTGCGGTTGCGCACGGTGACACTCTGAAAATTGCAGTAGTTTCTCTGCAGACCACTTGTTTGGGGTTGTAACAGGATTTTGTATGTTTAAGCCTACACTGTAGGTAGTAAATATATAGTGATTTGTTTATGTATTTTCGATGGAAATTTAGGACGAGTATTTTCCTTCCTTTGATATAATCGATGTCTTTTTTATAACAGGCCTTCATGAAATTAGTTCATTAATCACTTCAGTACAAATGGAATTTATTTTGTCGACGAACAACGCAGAGTAAATTAAAAATATTTTTAGCGCAACCGGCAACAGTTTTGAAGTCACAATACATCTTGTATATGTATTGGAATGTGACAATTTAAATGAAGATTCAAATAACAACTCCAACTTAGATCAATAAAAACCTATTTTTTTTTTATTCATTCGGCCAGGGTAGTTATGTTGTACTTTTTCCCCTCTATATATCTCTCTCTCCCAATCTCTATCAATTAAATTTTGCGGGAGGGTTGTTTCGTTTAAGTTTAGTTTAAAAGCAGTTTGAGTTGGAATGGAAAATAAGTTTTTTCAGGGATTTGAAACGTGCCCCATGATGCCAAATCGTAATATGAGAGGGTTTAAAGGTGTTATTCTTGCATTGTACATAAGATACCCATTTCACTGAGCGTGCGTTTCTCTGGTCAACCATGAAAGAACTTGATTGATTTCTATGTACAGTTTAATTAATTCACCCTGTCTCTAAAATCATCACCATTTAGTTTCATTTGCTGCATCTACTCTAGGAGGCAATTTTATGAACAGTGCCAGTGCCAGAACCAGTCATATTTTGATTTGTCGAGAGACAAGCCTAGACCAATAACAGGCAGTGGGGGGGGGGGAAACAGAAACCAAAGCGGAGAAGACTGGGATCTAAGTCCTTGTGGTTGTCGTTATGAGGAAGCGTTCCACTGCTGCTGCGAATGTCATTCACGCACGAACCACAACAATTCATTGCACAGTGGGATCGTTCTGTTTGCGCTCTTTCCCACTTAATCTCTTTTACTTAGCCCTAAATCGTGTCCTACAGAACAAGCTAAACTTTTAGTTGATTTCTGCGGAATTGCATCAAAACAACAAACTCAGTAGGAGACATCACACATGTATTGACAACGAAGCTGCGTTAAAATGCTGATTTATTAATCATTGAAGCATTACGTATTGGAACACTTACGTCAACATGTTTTCCTATTGGTGGTGTCCCGTTCTGTTACGATTAGGCCCAATTAAGCTACTGTTGCGGTGTCACTCTGTCTTTGCCATCTAACCTTTATCACAACATCCAGTTGTCCCGATTTTCCCCTTTTTTATGCGTAAGTTGTACGGAGCCAAACTCTCTTACTGTTTTGAAAAAAAAAAGTTAAAACAAAATCTATTTTGTATTATCCATCGAATAAAAGAAAACGTTAAAGTAATTCTATGTCAAGTTATTTGCTGTATAATGTAGCAATAATATAGAGGGTGCCTGTAATTTTACGCCACACTGATGCAGTGAAATTCGTATTCTGCTTTACATGATATAAGATACTGATCAACTCTCTTCATTTCTACAGTAAAGGCACTGCACGACCGCAAATTAACTGCTCAAATCAAGGACCTTCTGCAATACAAGGGCGAATAAAGGTAAGCCAAGCACATTTTACAGAAAAATAAGCGGGCTGCTTTATCTATCATTGCCTGATATTCTTCCTTCTTGGTTTCATGAGAAAAGAGGTCTAATATTTACAATGCCAGTGTACAGCCTGACGACAAATGTAGTAATAAAGGGTGCCTTCAACAGATGCCTTGCGATAAATTAATATCGCGCTCCGATTGAAGCTTTGTTCAGCGCAACCGGGGTGGACAAATCGTAGTGGCGAGCCTACCACAGGCAAACATGCAAATGGTGAACTTAACACCATGAGATACACAAGTATCTCTCCGTTAGATCAATAAATGGTCACAGGGTCTGGGATGTACAGCCTTGGAAGCACTCATGCATACGTCACACACTGCCAGCGAAACATGATAATTATAACATATGTCTGGAATACCAGGACTATGATGTACTTGTGTGTTCTACAGTAAATGGTGATATCCATTATGAATAGAAACTTAGCAAACCCAAATCTGTAAGCCCAAGTACCGTTTGAACAGCATCAAGCCGATATTCGACGAGTAAAGTCTCATCTCGTACAACTCACAGAAAAGCTGTATAGTTCTTAATCATTATAACAAACTACTTTCCAAAGAACAAATCATATTTATAAGATTTGAAATTTAGAAGAAACTTTTAGGATTTGTCACCTTTCACGTGAAATCGGGTCATCAGCGGGGAGCCAGCGCAAGTCTTCTTTTTGGTGCCATTAATCCCCGGACCAGTCACTGTGCTAACTGGCATAACCATGTTTGAATATCTAACACTGACAGCTCGAGCTCAAGTGGTACAAATGAAACGAAAATGACGTTTCTTTGTTGATAGGCCTACTTATAAATGTAGTCCACATTACATGAATGTAAATGCACTACTTTTGCAAAACGTAAATCGGGCATATAAATATCGCAATCAGGAAAAAAGTAATGGCAACGGAACTTATTTGTTCATATGACTTGAATTTGTAAAACATCTGCCGAAAGACTAACAGTTTGCAGCCAATCAATTGAAGAAAGTGGTGATATCAAGGACCTGTTTTTCATATATAGGCAGATGTGAAAAACAAAAAATATAAAAATGAAAAAAATTACTAGATACAGTAAATAAGAAAATTTGTAATAGAGTGCCAGAATGCATAAAAACAGGAGCAACCAAATTTCTACATAAATTCATGATCTCTGCAAAAAAATGGTTTTCCTTATTCTATAATCTCTTGAAATTAATTTTCGAAATCTATAAATATATCAGAAACACCAAGGAAACGTAATATTTCAGATAAAATGTATTATAACCTCATTATACCCAGATCTTACATTCTGGAAAAAGATAATATACAAATTCAAATTTGAAAACTTCTCTTCTGTGATAAATTTTAGTAACAAAACTATTATCCATTATCTTGATATCCAAATCCAGAAATATATCGAGGATCAACTCATTGCTTTTAAAGTTTTTTTTTTTTTTTTTTACCTGGGATAAATTTTCTTTGCAACATCTATAAATTTTAAACGTTTGGACTTGCAATATAATCAAGACATTTTGATATAAAGAAAAGATTAAGCTACTTTAAAGTCAGTTTTGTTAGATTTTGCATACATGCAAATTCAGGCCATATTAAATATAGATGAGCAAGTACTACTTATAAATGTAGCCCACATAACATAAATGTAATTGAACTATTTTTACAAAACATAAGGCAACGCTTAATTTGGATGATAAGACCTATCAAAATTGAATCAATTAAGTACATTAAAGCCCACACTTACCTAGTACGTCTGGTCTTTGAACATATGCTAGCCCTGCATCATGAGAAAAAATAACAACCACCTCTTCAAGTTAATGCAAAACTCAAACATACTTATCTGACGAAAAGAGTCACGCAATTAATTGCGTCATACTTTAAAACTGGTCAGGTAAACCTTTTTGTGTGGCAGTATTAAAAATAGACCTATTTTATCTGACTGTATTTCACAGTAAATGAAATCACTGTTTTTGACTAAATCTATGTAAGAATTCATTATTATCATAAAATTTATTTTTTCTTGTAAATCCAAACCTAAACAGCTAAATGAAATCATAAACAGGTCGCCAGTGGGAAATCATTTACTGTTATCCCTGCCAGTAAGCATGTTTCATAGCCTAAAATTCTCAGACGTGCAAAAGTCGGCGTATTTTAATTGTACGTTTTGGAGAAACTATCGTGAGTGCAGTTTTTAATTCTTTAATTAAAGTCTTGACTGGTGGTCGCTTAAATCTTACCACACAAGCGGTTCCATGTAGATCAATTTAATGAATAAAATTATTAAAAAAAGTTTAAGTCAGAAGTGAATTCCCATGTCTGATAGGCCTACTCTGTGCAGACCGAAAAGATTTTTTTTAAAGGTATAAATAGACATAGTTTGTAAGCCGAATGTCTGAACATTTTGATAATTATATTTTCTGATCCCAATTTAACATTTTCAAAGAATAAATTAGGGTAAAGTGTTGAGAAATCAAAAGTACGTATAATCTTAGCTTTCCATTTTTTTTTTCAAATGTTTTGCGTCGAACTATTAATATAGCGGAAACGATTATTACCTGTCTACCGTGGAATTGCAAAAAGGTGTTCGCAAAAATAGTTTCTCATAGTAATTAGATGGTCACTTCCGCTGAGAATTGTTTAGTGCTACAGTTAAGCGCCTGTCATATAAAGCTTTCATACAGTGACGGGATCAGAGTATAAAAGGAAACGGCTGATCTTTATCAAATGTTTTGGAAGTGCAATTTTGTTACAAGTATTTTTCGTGAAAATTTAATATGTCATCTTTATGTTGGTGCACTGGTATATAAACATCATTATTTTTTATGCTTGACTTGTTGTTTATACTTATTTTGTTTTTTGAAAACGTCAATATGATCTTGTTTTCAAAAATAATTCCAAAATTGTGACCAGCTTCGCCTAAAGTACAAATGACAATGTCATCAAAATCTTTCAAACAAGATAAGACCTCTGCCGTTTTATAAATTCTTTATGTAAAATAACAGTTTTTACCTTTGAGGGTGAATAATGTATCTTTATGAACTGTTTCTACATTCACTGGCCTATCTATGTGACAGCCTGTTTGCCTGTCTGTCTAGCTATCTCTATCTTTCTCTTAACAGGCATCGCTGCTCCAGTTTTGGCAGGGCCTGGGCCACAGGCTACATTAGCCCAAATACATTAAAGAGTCTTAAGCGGGTAACTACTCAAAGCATGTTTTGGAGCCTCTGCCCATACATGTCTCTCTGAGTAGCGCCCCCAGTGCATGACAGGACCTGCAATGTATGCAATGCTATTGAAAACGACATGTACATTTTTTGTTGGATTGCAACGTATTCATAGTTCCTCGCAATGACATGATAAAACAATTTAGACCTTGCAGTGATCTAAATATTTCTAAAATAATTAATGAATATATGAAAAGAAAATCTTCTTTTATTAAAAAGTATCAGTTATTTATCAATTACTTTAGAAATATTAAGATCACTACAAGGTCTAAAATCCAGTTGATTTCCTGTGTCCACGACTGCGTTTTTGGTGAAATATTCGCCGAAGTATTGAAAAAAGGAGTGTCAGAATGGTTTTAGTCAAAAAATCCAACTTTTCTAATGTCACCAAATCCAATAAATCTGTCATTAACACCAAATATTATTTGTCCACAAAATCCGTTAGTCGTTAATTATAATGTGTAAGCAAAGCAGTCGTCAACAAATCCAAATCGTACAGAAAATTAGGTAAAATATTTCCCAAAGAAGAATCGATGCCTTCAAATCTAATGATGGGAACCAACCCCCAAAAATTATCCGTCTGCATCAAAGGTATGATGATGTGCAAGTGTAATAGGTCAACTGTACATGCCTATTACGGAAGCGCAAAAGATCTCAAGCCATTTGAATAATGCATGAAAGCTATCTTTATTAGACGAAAAAAGAATAAAATTACAATTAAAATACGGACACACACACATACACACACACACACACGCACACAGTGGCTGACGCAAAGATAGACAGACAGATAGATAGATAGATAGATAGATAGATAGATAGATAGATAGATAGATAGATAAACAGACAGACAGACAGACGGATCGATAGATATAAAGACTGATGGACAGATAGATGGATGGACGGACAGATATTCGAACAGCTGAAGGGATAGACAGGCTGACACATAGATAGATTGGTCGGATGGACCGACGGACAGACAGTCAGATAGTCGGATCGACAGACGGATA
The DNA here is from genome assembly GCA_964020975.1 of Hermodice carunculata. Taxonomy (NCBI): domain Eukaryota; kingdom Metazoa; phylum Annelida; class Polychaeta; order Eunicida; family Amphinomidae; genus Hermodice; species Hermodice carunculata. The sequence continues at coordinate 9,557,606 of OZ026618.1, forward strand.
GTTAGATAGAGATAAATAGACAGAAAGGCAAGCAAATGTAGAAATGGATGGACGGACGGACAGACAGACAGACAGACAGACAGACAGATAGATAGATAGATAGACAGACAGATAGATAGATAGATTGATAGATAGATAGATAGATAGATAGATAGATAGATAGATAGATAGATAGATAGATAGATAGATAGATAGATAGATAGATAGATAGATAGATAGATAGATAGATAGATAGATAGACAGATAAATAGATATATTGATAGATTGTTTTGCTTTTATTTTGTAGGTCATAAAAATGATGATACTGGTTGTTTCCATATTTTTTCTTTGCTGGGGACCTGCTGTCATATACAACTTCCTTGAGCAGTCAATGTTTTTTCTAATGCCAGAATCAAGCTGGAAATATGGAATAGGATTTAACTTGTATTTGTTGGGACTTGCGAATAGCTCTATCAACCCATACATATATCCTTTCTGTTCAAGGTATGCATGTGCACATTATTGCTCTAATTTATTGATATTAAGTGTGAGTTTTTGTATCTTCAGTCAACACTCTTACCACTGTGGGGCCCACAGTTGTTTCCAATGAAACACATTTTAAGGATTTCAAATTCTTAAATGTGGAAGCCAATTATTTGAAAGGACACTTCAGGTACAATTCAATGCAAACCTCTACCGCATGAAGTTTGTACTTCAGAGCAAATTCACTAATACTATAGATGATCATCCGTTGCCCGTTGTTTGTCCCGGTTTACCGATGGCGTCTTCTTTAAAACTCTTGGTTACATTTCTTTAATTTTGGTGGGTGTCTATCCTAGGTTGGTCTTTCCGCTAAAAGTTTTCAAAAGGTTACGTACCATGCTCAGTATTGTCTGTGGCGCCACAAATTTTTGGCGCCTTGTTCGTCTTTTTCCCTCATCTACATGCCAACCTAGTTCCCCGCTGACTCATGTGAACATCTTTCAAAACAACATTCATATCGGCCCATATTTTACATAATACTGTAGGTGGCGCCACCCATATAGCGTTCGATCTAAATAATCACGCACTTGATAAAACATGCAAATTACATGATTTGGCACACAGTATATATGCGTTTCCAAACATTAACTGCTTGGTTGTTCTCGAATGTTAATTGCTGGTTTGAGTCTTGGCTGTTTCGTGGTTAAAATAGTTTTATATTTTTTGCTGCTTCTTTGATGCTAATGGACGTACAACTCCAAATGGAATACAGTAATTGTACCGGATTAAGTGCAATGAACTGGGCCGTGTCCATTATGGTAAACACGCAGACCTACCTCCATTGAACCAATCTTTAAAGAACTGAGGATTTGGTGCAGTTGATATGCGCGTTTCCCGTTTCCGGCTGGATGGCTGCTAACGAAGGATACTGACTCAACACCCGGGCGTTTGGTGTTAAAAGACAGAGGTTAACATGATACCTCTGGACTGTATGACGTTTACAAGCAAAAGTTTACAAGGGGGTGAACTGCCGGGCGGACAGACAGGCAAAACTGGTTATTTAAGGTCTGCTACCTTGACTTAGCGGAGCTAAAAAATAGAAATAAGAAAAGCAATGCAGCTTGTGGTCAAATTTAACAGGGAACAACCAGGCCATCTGCATCCGCGCCAGAAAAAAAGTGAAAACGACGGACTACAACCAGCGTCATAAGCTTTGTTCATCACCAAGTCTATCCCTCTCAAACATCACACCATTAAACAATTAGCAATAAGAATACAAATTATCCTTTTATATCCAAAGTTAGAGTGTTTTTCTACTTCGCATGATAAATAATCAGTACACAATATTTGTTAAAACAATTCAAGAATCATATTATAATACCTTGCCCCCGGTTGGGTAAACATAAACAATTGTGTATTATCGAAATTTAACTTGTATTTCTGAAATAGTAAGAGGACTCTCGTTTCCATTTAATGGAAGTACAACTTGCCTCTTGTCGAAAGATATTTTATTTTGTTGTGTGTTCCTAACACGTGCAGCACTTAAAGCTTGTGCTTATACCCACCAATGTTTTGATTCAATCATTTGTCGCACAGATGAAACATAAGTAGTAGTAGTAGTAGTAGTAGCAGTAGTAGTAGTAGTAGTAGTAGTAGTAGCAGTAGTAGTAGTAGTAGTAGTAGTAGTAGTAGCTTCGCATTCAACTTTCTAATGTTAAGTTCGTGTTCCAGAAAATTTAGAGACTCGTATATGAATATTCTTCGTTGCGGACGGCAAAGCCGGAAACCACAATGCCATCTGGTGACACGCTTGAGTAATATCCCTACAGCAACAACAGAGACAGCAACATTAGATGCCACAAATACGAAAAAGATTTTCTGATGGAAATATGAACAAGGGAAATAAATATATACAATAAGCAGAGAACGTGCAACTAAAAAGTCGTTTACAGGTAACATGTTTTACATGGTATGTTAGGAGATATTGAAATTTGACCTATATATACTCATGAAACATATACGGGTACAGGCTCCGAAACATGTTGTAGACCCTTAAAGTTATTCTGGCTAATACCGCCTATGTCACAGTGTTACAGAAGAACGTGACAGTAGTACTTCTATGTGTAGACATGTAAGACAGTGACAGGTTAGCTTATGGAGAGCAGAGAGTTCGGACTGCGGAATAGGGTAAATATTACCAGGAAGTGGTTCTGAACGAAAAGACGCACCTACAAAATAATTCAGTTGCACTGTTACATAACAGAAAATATAAAATAAACACACACACACACAAATATATATATATATATATATATATATATATATATATATATATATATATATATATATATATATATATGTATATTATAAAAACATTGCCTGTTTTACTGGGCAAAAGTGCAAATCCATGCGCCCGAGAGATGGTGGCGTCCAAGCCTAATTTTTGCCGGAGACCAAAGGTCGAGGGCAATAGTCAAACTGGGACACCACCACCTCGAGGGTATACATGGATTTGGACTATTGCGCAGTAATACAGGCTTTATTTGTTTTATTAAATTTCGATTGAAGTTATATATATATATATATATATATATATATATATATATATATATATATATATATATATATATATATATATGGAAACAGACATTTCTGTGTTTTAAAGACACACTTTGACAAAGAGTATCCAGTGATAATTGTGGTTTGCAAAAGTAGAAATACAGTTGCAAGAGGAATTTGTATAGGCTATGCCTGATTTCCAATTGCTTGAATAAAATATGTTTAAACCAAATACAGTTAGAGTGGTGTTTTAAGTTGCACTATTATGATTTAAACCTAGCAACACCTCACCACTTGGATGAAACTACCTGAATTTGAAATTATTAGATATTGAATCAATCATATCAAAGAACTGAATATATAAAATTTGCGTAAGAAATAGTCTTTAGACTTGTACCTGGCGCATCGATTAGAAGCAGGCAACAGTCCATTTATAAAGGCTGGTCACATGCTGGCATTAATCCAATTATATCAAAGGTCGACTACCAAAATTATAAACATATATATGGAACATTTTCCTTCTTTACTTAATATTGATACACATGATCGAGTCATAATCATTTGACTGATCGTATTTCATCATGATCTGAGAAAAGTTGAACATATTATTTATTACTTTCTGTCGTTTACTGAAGTATGTCTCCATATAAGTTGATTGATTTGATCATATGGTCAAATATTTAACCATGAGAGACTCGATGATGTTACCAAATATTTGAACATATAAACAAACAATTCAACGAATGATTAAATGTTTGAACATAAGATCAAATACATTTGTTCACATAAACAGATGCTTGAGATTTAAACATATCATGATATCGATTAAGTCTAATGAGCTAGTAAGATAATCGGTGCAAACACACAATAATGTGTATTTTGTGCTATGATCAAATGGAGAGGACTCCTTTTTCCCGCAAAGAAAATGGATGATGAATGATTCTGAAGATGCTACTTTTTTGCCTTTTGTTTACTCACGGCTGTACAAAACACAGAAAATGCATCAAGAGCATGGAGATTTTGTGTGTTTACCTCATTCAAAATACTTTGTCATAAAAAAGCCAATATTGTCCATATTATGCAAAAAGAAATCGCTCCTGATAATGTCCCTTGGGTACTGGAATCAACGATATGGCGGGGCATTTTTTTTTCAGATTATCCACCCACAGCCATCAGATTTCAATACGTTCTGACACTTGCCATAGCAGGCAGACCAGCCGGGACCTTTCATTAACTCTATGACGAGTAAAACAAATCGGCAAAATACAATTGAAAACATATCAAAACAGATTTAATGATATATTCAAAGCCATCTAATAATATGCCTAAATAATTTTTTGATTTGAAAATGTGATTAAGTCAAATAAATGATATGATTATATATATATATAATGACGCTATCATATACTTGATTTTGCCAACCGATATTCGAATATATGATCCAATATTAATAAAATTACATTTTGATAATGTGATCAAATATTTAATCATAATTATCGATTAAAACAAAATTAGAGCTGATTTTTTAATCGAATTTATTTTCTGACTCATTATTTGATCGTGTCTTAAAATGCATTCATGTTGAAATGCATGTAATGATGTCTCTAAATTCACTCTGGCATATATTTAAATCATTTAATACATATGATAAATTGTTTGATCATATATTTTAATTCTAATACTGAATATACAATAAATGGCTTTCCAGAACTAATATACGTGTGTGTGTGTGTGTACAAACAATTGCTGTGCCAGGAGAAACGTCCGTCTTATGGTCCTATGCATATCTTGTAACAGACATGTTAAAGAAAAAATGTACATGAGGAGTAAATTCCCAAAAAGTATCGCCAAAACAAATAACCCTTGTGGAACCAGGTTGGTTTAGACCAAACACAGAACGCATATATATATATATATATATATATATATATATATATATGTGTGTGTGTGTGTGTGTGTGTGTGTGTGTGTGTGTGTGTGTGTGTGTGTGTGTGTGTGTGTTTGTGTTAGCAGCCTGCACGGTCAAAAACGTGTTAAAACCAGTGCACTACCTGACCACAGGTAGCCCTGCAAGGGATTTTAATGCAATTAGCCGCAATTTGACTTTCAGAATAAAAATAATTTACACTTTTGAAAAAATAACTTAAGCAGTAAAGCTGTGTTATCATCTGACCCTATTATTCATCCCGTAAGCTCGATCCTTGCCAGTTTGTACCTACAAGTTTGAAGCAATCGGCCAACCAGTTCAAAGATTATTTGAGGGTTTTTTTATTGTTTTTTTGGGGGGGTTAGATTTTGCCATAAAAATAAATGAAAATCATAAAATAACGAGTGCGATAACATTCAAGCACCCTCAGTAGTAAGCCACCCAAGGCACATCCCTTTCCAGATTGAAGTCCATTTGGTGGACAGATTTGAAGAAACCGGAAATTTCAATGGGCATTACAGTCCTTGTCGACTTACATTGTAATCAGTAGGAACCAGCAACTACCTTTGTTAAAAAAGTCGAAATCGGGATACACGGCATCAACGACTTTTCGACAGCTTCGACCCGTCTAGAAGGGGAATTATCGCCCAATCATGCATAGTCTGCGTGACATTTTATAAGATTCAGTCAAAAATTGTGAAAATACCATAAAGAGTCAAAAATAAAAAAAAAAATCACAGCTGCATCTGATGTAGGTCTTGGCATCACCGTCATTTCAACTCAACTAGGTGATTTTGGACATTGAGACATTTATTTATTATTTTTGAAAAATTTTAACAAAACAAATCCCCAAAAGTACAATAATAACTAAAGCGCGACCATTTTATCAAAATTGATTGAGCCCAAGATATATCCCCGCCAAGATTAAAGTAAACCTTGCTGTCGATTTTGAAAAAAAATAGGAAATACAAATTACCAGTACATTCACAATGACTCACACTGTAATCAATAGAAATATGTTTATTAGCCAACAAGTACACGAATTAAAGTATTCTTTAAAAATCATGTATTCACTGAAGCACCTCCCAGTGAAGAAGTTTGATTGAGCCCTTCACAAGGTACATTTTTCACCACACTCTCACTGACGTTTCGATAGACGCAATTGAAAATACTTAAAACACACACATAAACATAAAACCGTAATTTTTAAAAAATCGCAGAATTTTGAAACAATTAGCCAGACGGTTTTGAAGACAAATTTGAAAGATTTGCCCCCCCCCCCCCGCAAAAAAATTAAGATGCTACAAAATCACTAGAGCGTGAAAGTCTCAGTACAAAAAAAAACACTAGAAACCTTATATTTTGATTACATTTTTTACTTACATTGAAAGGAAAATACATATCCAGGTGTACGTGCTGGTGGGATCCTAAGCAAGGTATGCCATAAACCGCTGAACACCTAATCACAAGAAGCTCTTCCATTTTGAGTTTGAATGTGATATTAGAATACAGGAACGGACTGGGATATATATAAGTGACTACCACAATGTTCTGAAGCATATGGGCTTATGAACAGCAGAATAATGTTTATTTTGATCTGTGATTTAATGTTAAAAGTTACTGAAAGGTAAAATATGCAGGTAAAAATGCTCAAAGAATATATGGGACAAAATGCTCAAGTATACACGAACATTGCACGCATACATAGCACCTGATTTGTAATTAACTTACTGATTTAATACTGAATTTACACTGAAATGAAACCAGGTATTCAGGTTCGTGTGATTGAGACGAACGGGTTGAAACAATGAAGCAGATACAGGCTTTACCCAACCAATCACCAGAAACCTAATACTTTGATTACTAACAACTCTTCATTTAGCGTAAACTTGCAAAAAGTGTTGCAAATATAGCACTTTTTCATTATATGACTAAAATTATCAGGAATGAAACGCTGTCCTAATGAACATCACCTACTTTTCAACATTAAATTAACTTCAAAAGTGATGGTCAATGTATTTTGTAGATTTATTTGTTCTCTGCGAAACGGAAGTGAGTGTCCGTTACCGTTCCCATTTACCCGAAATGTTTTTAACTAGTGTGAAAAGGGTTCCAGTGTCCACTGTCGTACTTTTTAAGTACACGACATTAAACTACAAAATAAAAAACAAACAACAAAAACAAAAATAAGCATGGTTCCTGAAGTGGCAGGAGGGTAAGATTGACTCTTTAAGTCTTAGATATGATTTGGTGCTTTTACATGAGTACTTTCTTCCATACGCTTGTCATGGAGAACAATAATTGGCACATTGTTGCTTTGTTCTACACGGAGACACAGGTAAAGAGTAGTCTAAGAGTGTGTGATACATCCAGATTAATACGTATAGTGCCAGTACTTTTGAGCTGTTCTCAGGTAGGCACGGGGTGGGGTGCGTGGGCTGTAGCAGCCGTAGCTTCCTATGCCTAGTTTCAAAATAAACATATGCAAAATATACATTGTGATGAAATCCAATTTAACCATTTTACATGCCAATTACAACCTACTTAACATGACAGGTGCTCCACTGACCTTGCCTGCCGAGACTGAAAAAGTCCTGTGATCTGCGATTTTACTTCCGTCACTTATTAAAATATTGAAGCCTTCACTCACTCACAGTGTTGAAACCATCCTTTTGAGATACAAAACAAGTGACAGGATCCGCCGTTACAAAGATGACAGCGAGTGTGTGTGTTTGACCTTTTAAGTCACTCAAGGGCAAAATTCATACCACCACAAAAACATTCTGTTTAATCTTAATAGTGTTTAGTAGAATCTATGGGCAAAAGACGTACCACTGCCGGCTCTAGGCCGAAGAATCAGCTTGACCTTTCAAGGCCAAAATCAATAGGACCAGAAGAAACCCTACAGATACTTTTGCAAATAGTGTAATCACAGGCCTGGAATCCACGATTGCCAAGACGTAACCTTATGCCACAATCGCTGGTGCTCCTATGGTAAAGATGCTAACATGTGCATGTTCTCTTACCAAAAATTCCTTACTTAGATGTAGAAAAAACACATGCTGCCCTCTGATCTCCATTTCAAATGTGATACTGTTACATGCTTTTTTCACCCAGGCGATCACTAAGAATGGTGCACCCTGAATTTAACGCTGTAACTGAACTCAAATTATCACAATAAATTTGAATTGGACGAAAATATATTTGATCGCACCATCATTAAAGTGATACTACAATGGTCAGTAATTCTAAAACATCGATGCCATACTCTTCCTGTTGGATCTTTAGTGTTACATCACAATGAAAGAATGAACACAAGGTTCTACAGTAAGTACGGTAAACCGCTCAACCAAGCATCGGTGGCTACAATGTGGTCTGGTTTTGACCACAACTGCTGTGGTATCATTGCAACTAGACGTAAACATCTCCCACCATTTGAGGTCTTTCAAACAATCTCTGGGTAAACGTACTTTAACTCATTGTGAATATTGATTAAAAGACATCAAATGTTCTAACATTCTCGATATGAAAACTCTAGCAGAAAGAACACATTTTGCCACAATTGTAATTGCCTGATCAAACATTGCACTTCAACTTTTGTATTTCCACATATTCAGTATTTCAAAAACTTCAAGCATTTTGCCTTATGGGACTGACTTGGTCATAGCCACGATAATAAGCAATATCCCGAGGAAAAAACACTTTCTCACTAGGAGGAACGGCCTTTGCTTTAGGTTCACCGAAACCTAACAGGTAAAGAAGTTCTTACAAATATGAAAAGGGTTCTTGAGCCTCCAAGTAAATATCAGCACCTCCGATATCGTCTAAGTACTTGAAACCCTTTGCCGAAAAAAAACTACAGCGTTTGTCACTTATGACACATGTAGGCCGCAGATTTCAGTCAAATAAGGAAAAGCTCTGTCAATAACATACATATTTTTCCAAGAAAATCCTAAGAAATTCATCTTTCCTGCACAAACAAACAAATTAATCAACAGACAATCCTGTCGCGTAATTATACTCCCAAGGTCATCAAGAGCGCTGTATTGCACTTGAATTGTCTGCCCCATGTATCTCTCCTTATTGATCCCATCATTGACCAATGTAGAGAGAAGCCATGAAGGATCCATTGTGACTCTTCTTTGCTCAACACTACCTTCTTGGATATAGCATTTAATGGAGAAAATGTAAGGTGGATAAGAGAACGGATCCGCTGAAAAGGACCCAAAGTGGCACCCCTATCCAATTTCTTTTTTCTAATAGCAATCTGAATTTTTCAGTTGATATAGAAGATCAGTGAATCAAAGACTTGGATAATTTAAGAAGCACCATTGCATGACCACACGTGGTTAAAATATCCCTTGTCATCAAACACAGAGAAACACCACAGTCATATGCTGAATGAGTAGAAATAGGTTCTGAAAATTTGTCATGAATCCTTTCAATTCCCTCAGGTAATGTGCAATTTGAAAGATTTGAATTAATTTTCGTTTATAATTCAGTTCTGGTGTCAACTGGACTGAAATGTAGTCATGTAGGCATGTAATTTCATCCTTTGCTTCTTGAACTGTTTTTCCAAAAGACTTACATTCTGACTCTGCATATTCTCTCTTTTCCCTCTGAACAATCTAACAAGTGGTAAATATGTGTGACACCCTTTGCCCAAGAGCAATAATTTGTGGGGAATGTTTTAGTGCATTTTTCACTTCCAGACTAGTAAAGTTTGCAGAACATGATATTCGAGTTCACTACTTTTGTCTCCTTGTAAACATTTTTGTTGCTTCAAACTTTAAAAGATTCCGTTTTTAGGCTTGGAGCCCTTACTATTTGTTGGTCCACATCCAAAAACGAATCTCCACAATCTCTGTGACCCCTTTAAATTTCAGTGACAACTGTCATATGTAGTTCCAAAATAGGTGTCCACTCTATGAAGGTAATATTGTACATTGCAGCTTCTCAGTGTACTAATTCATTCATAACAAATTGAATCTTGCTTGATTGGACAACTTCCAATATGGAGTCCAACCACTCAGCAACAAACAATCGCCTATCTTTATTGTACTTAAGATCTGTGCCGGCATATTGCAATGATAATTTAGTATGCATCTAATCATTGCATTTGTTTACAAAATGCCCTACATTTTAACAGTGCCGGACCTCAAGTGTGTCTTACCTCGACTGTGGTGGCTTCTATGTCTGCATTATGAACAGTCCTAATGACTATCTAAGGACGTACTGCTCTCTGAAAAGTTCTTATTATCCGAATTAACACTTTTCTCATGGCTGCAATAAAGGTTATATCAGAGTCTAAATCACAAATGCCTGTCCGTTGACCACAATGCCTACTTCAAGCATGACTAGAGCCTCCATTACCGGAAGTGCTATCCCTGGGCACGCACATGCACAAACCATCACTGCCAGACTTATTACTGGTTGATCAGAGCCTCCCTGTTTTCCTCTTTGATGTCATCCTTGACTCCCTGCGACCTCGCGGAGACCATCAATAAGATTGACTGGCTGAGCCTCTATAGCCTTGAAATGTCCTCAATTCATATCCACCTTCGTCATGTCTGTAACCAATGATAATGGTGTGTCTGCCTTTTCCCCACAATTGGAATCCAGCTCGCGTTATAATCTGTCCAACTCCTGTTTGAGTTCAATAATTCTTTCCTCTTTACTGATGGTTACTCACGCAAATGCAAAGCGCCAGTCTCCACCCACCAAGAGGAGCAAGCTTATAAAATTATCTGCCTTTGCCGTATACATGTTGGTTTAATGATTAATAAATGTACGTGACAAACCAGAAAATGTGGTACAGATATAGAAATAGTGCTGATACGTACTGAAGAATGTGACAGAATTTTTTTTGTTAAGAAAGCTTTCATGGGATCACCCGTCCGACCTGCTGCTTCCTGGTGAATGGTATTACATCAACCAACCAGTCTAGGGCGGCTTCAAAATTTTCCCGAAGAGCGAAAAAGTGTGAAAAGCCCCGATATTGGTTGAAAGACGAAAGCAGTGGCTTTAACAAGGTCAGGACCATACATTGCAGGCGACATGCAATTTGCTATTGTAGTTTTTTAGAACAAAGGAAAAATAATGCTGTAGCCATTCGGTGATTATAGACCTATAAAGATTATAGCATTGTCACTGATGATTAAATCGATGAGTAATAATAAGTGAAAAAGAAGTTCTTTATGACTGCTGTATTTGAAAAAGGGAATTCATGTGCGTGCATACAACATTCAGGCGTTAAGAATACTCCCCTTAACATATTGTTTAAGAGCCAGTCAGCTATGTGGCATAATGGCTAGAACGGTGTACGTTAAAAGTATGGGTACCGCGTTCGAAACAGCATGCTTAGAATGCACATGGATTTTTTTCGTGGCTTCAGTTATTCATTTATTTATTTAATTTTCTTTATTAAATAATTTATTTATTTATTCATTTATTTATTTACTATCATCACACAACAAATCTATTATTATACTAAAGAGAACGTAAATTCCACAAAATGACGGTCATCCTAATTATATTTTTAGATCTACTTGCTGTATTTTATTTTTCCAAAAGAATGGGTGTGCAATAAATTAATATTATCATCATCATCATCATCATCATCATCATCATCATCATCATCATCATCATCATCATCATCATCATCATCATCATTAGTAATAGTATAAGCATTATTATTAAACTTGCATCGCATATTCTTACTAAATCATATTAACCTTAAAGTGTTGAAGAACGGATGTGTATGGTGTTATCAATATTAACTGAATTTTCAAAGTAATTACATGATCTCCTTAGCTCTATGGTACAGCAACGATTATATCACCACGTCCAATTGTCTGCCAACTGACCGAAAGTGTCAAGAACCTGCGTGGCACAATGGTTAGAGTGGATAGCTTATATTCGAAAGGTGACGGGTTCGAATCCATGTGTCTCACTTCATTATAATAAAATACACTTTAATAATACAAGTCTGATTGAGCAGCTCAACGATGTTATAGGAAAGAAAGAAAGAAAGAAAGAAAGAAAGAAAGAAAGAAAGAAAGAAAGAAAGAAAGAAAGAAAGAAAGAAAGAAAGAAAAAAAGCAAGAAACTTTCCACATCCAAGCTGTGACCCATAGTAGAAACACCGGACGCTCTGCTGTATTGATGGGTTTAAAATCTTTGAACGTAAGAAAATAGTCAATTTTAAAAATAAAAACATGTGTACATGTGCCATAACGTGTTCATGCCTGTAGCTTTGAGCTTATATTGGAACTTTATCAGTCCTATTGGAATATGCAGTATTATACAGAGTACGCTCTAATTCATTTTACGATCAACTTGATATAACCATGTTGAATCCCACATTCATATTTCTGTTAACCCCCCCCCCCCCCCTGGCTAAAACGTATTGAAGCACATAAATATATACATTATATAATATACACGTAGAATAAAATGTCAGATGTAAGACGAATGAAAAAATGAGAAGTTTGTGAAATATACGGCTGCAAAACCTTTTTCATTATGAACAAAGCAGCTTTGCATTTTATTGACTGGAGAGGCTATCGTGCCCCATCTGGTCTAAATGATCTTTTCCTTAAATATCCAGATACGTATAGAGTGTCTTGCGTTAGTTTACGCCTAAATCGAATCATACAGGTCAAAATTCTCCCTGAAAGTTCGGTTTTGAGGTGCTTCAAATATTGCAATTGACCCTAACAACTGCTCGTAAAAATTAAGTAGCTTTGAGTTGAACCCGATTTATTTTTTCTTCATGATAGCTACCAATACCAACATTTTAAAGATTTTTTTTTCAAAAATAAATTACTTGTTGATGAAAAATCTCCAAACCTTGCACACTTGTTGATCTTGGCATTTTTATCACAATAGCAATATTAATTTATTTTGATCTATTAAAAAACAAACACACACACAAACACAAACACAAAACAAAGACAACGACACAAAAACAAAAACAAAAAAACTGAATTTAATGATTAAAACAATTGATATTTTTAAAGTAACTTTTATAGTTTCTATGTGGAAAAAATTTCCATGGTTTAACCTAAAGGTACCTAGTTCTTGTGGGCGTTGGTATAGTCAAATCGAATATTTTGGGCATCTCATCCTGAAATTACAGCAAGTATTAGGACCTGTCGGGTCCAATTCAGGTGTTATCTAACGCTGTCAGACACGCTGTACAAGCCGCCACATCCCTAGCAAGTGATTTTTTACATATTAACCATATCCGGCTATTAAGGGCCTTTCTTTGTTGAATTTAAGACTGGGTAAGTATCTTACTTGCCTCGATGCAATGGTAATGATAATAGGAAACCATATCATCATACAAATTATGATTTTCATTGGACACGTAACATTATTTTAAACTTGCTTTTGTTTTAAACTGGGAGAAAAGGGATTGAGAATAAGCGAAACTTCTGGTAATTCTGCTCCTAAGCATCACATATCACGGAGTAATTGAATGCAAAATGAAGTTCAGTTTTGTTAAACGTAGAGCTGCAATACGGCATAAAAATTGAAGGCCTGTCATTCGCGAAAAAATGTGAGGACCCGTCGATAACAGTATTTTCAATTTGAACGGTGAGAGTGCTGTAAAAATACAAGCAAATATAAATATATATATATATATATATATATATATACATATATATATATATATATATTATAATAAATACTCACCTTATTCAGTATTCAATAGATATCTATATATATATATATATATATATATATATATATATATATATATATATATATATATATATATATATATATATATATATATTTGAACAGCTAATTTTAACTTAACCCAAAAGTTTAACATTAAAAAACTTAACGTGCAAACATAATTTTGTATACATGTATATAATATTGGGGGACCCACGAGCCCAACGTGGATTTTTTATCCCTCGTCTTAGTTTATCAAGTTTATTTATCTGCCACTGTGTACTAATCAATTTTCCATTACAGTTGTATATGTAAACTGAACGTGAAAATAAAGAATATTGAATACTGAATAAGGTGAGTATTTATTATAATATATATATATATATATATATATATATATATATATATATATATATATATATATATATATATTTTATATTTGCTTGTATTTTTACAGCACTCTCACCGTTCATGTACGTACATGCAACTAATGATAGCCAACCCTTCTTTTATCTGGAGATCATATTTAACAATGATGGGCACATTCATTCTCCAATCCAAACGTTTTTGACGAAAATACAAAATTTAAAGTGTCGTGGTAGATCTATAAATTTTATTTATTTTATTTATTTATTTATTTATTTATTTATTTATTTGTTTGTTTGTTTGTTTGTTTCTTTTTTGTATTGAATGACGGTTCCCCATTTGTTGTTTTATTAAAATTGAAAATACTGTTATCGACGGGTCCTCACATTTTTTCGCGAATGACAGGCCTTCAATTTTTATGCCGTATTGCAGCTCTACGTTTAACAAAACTGAACTTCATTTTGCATTCAATTACTCCGTGATATGTGATGCTTAGGAGCAGAATTACCAGAAGTTTCGCTTATTCTCAATCCCTTTTCTCCCAGTTTAAAACAAAAGCAAGTTTAAAATAATGTTACGTGTCCAATGAAAATCATAATTTGTATGATGATATGGTTTCCTATTATCATTACCATTGCATCGAGGCAAGTAAGATACTTACCCAGTCTTAAATTCAACAAAGAAAGGCCCTTAATAGCCGGATATGGTTAATATGTAAAAAATCACTTGCTAGGGATGTGGCGGCTTGTACAGCGTGTCTGACAGCGTTAGATAACACCTGAATTGGACCCGACAGGTCCTAATACTTGCTGTAATTTCAGGATGAGATGCCCAAAATATTCGATTTGACTATACCAACGCCCACAAGAACTAGGTACCTTTAGGTTAAACCATGGAAATTTTTTCCACATAGAAACTATAAAAGTTACTTTAAAAATATCAATTGTTTTAATCATTAAATTCAGTTTTTTTGTTTTTGTTTTTGTGTCGTTGTCTTTGTTTTGTGTTTGTGTTTGTGTGTGTGTTTGTTTTTTAATAGATCAAAATAAATTAATATTGCTATTGTGATAAAAATGCCAAGATCAACAAGTGTGCAAGGTTTGGAGATTTTTCATCAACAAGTAATTTATTTTTGAAAAAAAAATCTTTAAAATGTTGGTATTGGTAGCTATCATGAAGAAAAAATAAATCGGGTTCAACTCAAAGCTACTTAATTTTTACGAGCAGTTGTTAGGGTCAATTGCAATATTTGAAGCACCTCAAAACCGAACTTTCAGGGAGAATTTTGACCTGTATGATTCGATTTAGGCGTAAACTAACGCAAGACACTCTATACGTATCTGGATATTTAAGGAAAAGATCATTTAGACCAGATGGGGCACGATAGCCTCTCCAGTCAATAAAATGCAAAGCTGCTTTGTTCATAATGAAAAAGGTTTTGCAGCCGTATATTTCACAAACTTCTCATTTTTTCATTCGTCTTACATCTGACATTTTATTCTACGTGTATATTATATAATGTATATATTTATGTGCTTCAATACGTTTTAGCCAGGGGGGGGGGGGGAGGTTAACAGAAATATGAATGTGGGATTCAACATGGTTATATCAAGTTGATCGTAAAATGAATTAGAGCGTACTCTGTATAATACTGCATATTCCAATAGGACTGATAAAGTTCCAATATAAGCTCAAAGCTACAGGCATGAACACGTTATGGCACATGTACACATGTTTTTATTTTTAAAATTGACTATTTTCTTACGTTCAAAGATTTTAAACCCATCAATACAGCAGAGCGTCCGGTGTTTCTACTATGGGTCACAGCTTGGATGTGGAAAGTTTCTTGCTTTTTTTCTTTCTTTCTTTCTTTCTTTCTTTCTTTCTTTCTTTCTTTCTTTCTTTCTTTCCTATAACATCGTTGAGCTGCTCAATCAGACTTGTATTATTAAAGTGTATTTTATTATAATGAAGTGAGACACATGGATTCGAATCCGTCACCTTTCGAATATAAGCTATCCACTCTAACCATTGTGCCACGCAGGTTCTTGACACTTTCGGTCAGTTGGCAGACAATTGGACGTGGTGATATAATCGTTGCTGTACCATAGAGCTAAGGAGATCATGTAATTACTTTGAAAATTCAGTTAATATTGATAACACCATACACATCCGTTCTTCAACACTTTAAGGTTAATATGATTTAGTGAGAATATGCGATGCAAGTTTAATAATAATGCTTATACTATTACTAATGATGATGATGATGATGATGATGATGATGATGATGATGATAATAATAGATGATGATGATGATGATGATGATGATGATGATGATGATGATGATGATGATGATGATGATGATAATATTAATTTATTGCACACCCATTCTTTTGGAAAAATAAAATACAGCAAGTAGATCTAAAAATATAATTAGGATGACCGTCATTTTGTGGAATTTACGTTCTCTTTAGTATAATAATAGATTTGTTGTGTGATGATAGTAAATAAATAAATGAATAAATAAATAAATTATTTAATAAAGAAAATTAAATAAATAAATGAATAACTGAAGCCACGAAAAAAATCCATGTGCATTCTAAGCATGCTGTTTCGAACGCGGTACCCATACTTTTAACGTACACCGTTCTAGCCATTATGCCACATAGCTGACTGGCTCTTAAACAATATGTTAAGGGGAGTATTCTTAACGCCTGAATGTTGTATGCACGCACATGAATTCCCTTTTTCAAATACAGCAGTCATAAAGAACTTCTTTTTCACCTATTATTACTCATCGATTTAATCATCAGTGACAATGTTATAATCTTTATAGGTCTATAATCACCGAATGGCTACAGCATTATTTTTCCTTTGTTCTAAAAAACTACAATAGCAAATTGCATGTCGCCTGCAATGTATGGTCCTGACCTTGTTAAAGCCACTGCTTTCGTCTTTCAACCAATATCGGGGCTTTTCACACTTTTTCGCTCTTCGGGAAAATTTTGAAGCCGCCCTAGACTGGTTGGTTGATGTAATACCATTCGCCAGGAAGCAGCAGGTCGGACGGGTGATCCCATGAAAGCTTTCTTAACAAAAAAAATTCTGTCACATTCTTCAGTACGTATCAGCACTATTTCTATATCTGTACCACATTTTCTGGTTTGTCACGTACATTTATTAATCATTAAACCAACATGTATACGGCAAAGGCAGATAATTTTATAAGCTTGCTCCTCTTGGTGGGTGGAGACTGGCGCTTTGCATTTGCGTGAGTAACCATCAGTAAAGAGGAAAGAATTATTGAACTCAAACAGGAGTTGGACAGATTATAACGCGAGCTGGATTCCAATTGTGGGGAAAAGGCAGACACACCATTATCATTGGTTACAGACATGACGAAGGTGGATATGAATTGAGGACATTTCAAGGCTATAGAGGCTCAGCCAGTCAATCTTATTGATGGTCTCCGCGAGGTCGCAGGGAGTCAAGGATGACATCAAAGAGGAAAACAGGGAGGCTCTGATCAACCAGTAATAAGTCTGGCAGTGATGGTTTGTGCATGTGCGTGCCCAGGGATAGCACTTCCGGTAATGGAGGCTCTAGTCATGCTTGAAGTAGGCATTGTGGTCAACGGACAGGCATTTGTGATTTAGACTCTGATATAACCTTTATTGCAGCCATGAGAAAAGTGTTAATTCGGATAATAAGAACTTTTCAGAGAGCAGTACGTCCTTAGATAGTCATTAGGACTGTTCATAATGCAGACATAGAAGCCACCACAGTCGAGGTAAGACACTTGAGGTCCGGCACTGTTAAAATGTAGGGCATTTTGTAAACAAATGCAATGATTAGATGCATACTAAATTATCATTGCAATATGCCGGCACAGATCTTAAGTACAATAAAGATAGGCGATTGTTTGTTGCTGAGTGGTTGGACTCCATATTGGAAGTTGTCCAATTAAGCAAGATTCAATTTGTTATGAATGAATTAGTACACTGAGAAGCTGCAATGTACAATATTACCTTCATAGAGTGGACACCTATTTTGGAACTACATATGACAGTTGTCACTGAAATTTAAAGGGGTCACAGAGATTGTGGAGATTCGTTTTTGGATGTGGACCAACAAATAGTAAGGGCTCCAAGCCTAAAAACGGAATCTTTTAAAGTTTGAAGCAACAAAAATGTTTACAAGGAGACAAAAGTAGTGAACTCGAATATCATGTTCTGCAAACTTTACTAGTCTGGAAGTGAAAAATGCACTAAAACATTCCCCACAAATTATTGCTCTTGGGCAAAGGGTGTCACACATATTTACCACTTGTTAGATTGTTCAGAGGGAAAAGAGAGAACATGCAGAGTCAGAATGTAAGTCTTTTGGAAAAACAGTTCAAGAAGCAAAGGATGAAATTACATGCCTACATGACTACATTTCAGTCCAGTTGACACCAGAACTGAATTATCAACGAAAATTAATTCAAATCTTTCAAATTGCACATTACCTGAGGGAATTGAAAGGATTCATGACAAATTTTCAGAACCTATTTCTACTCATTCAGCATATGACTGTGGTGTTTCTCTGTGTTTGATGACAAGGGATATTTTAACCACGTGTGGTCATGCAATGGTGCTTCTTAAATTATCCAAGTCTTTGATTCACTGATCTTCTATATCAACTGAAAAATTCAGATTGCTATTAGAAAAAAGAAATTGGATAGGGGTGCCACTTTGGGTCCTTTTCAGCGGATCCGTTCTCTTATCCACCTTACATTTTCTCCATTAAATGCTATATCCAAGAAGGTAGTGTTGAGCAAAGAAGAGTCACAATGGATCCTTCATGGCTTCTCTCTACATTGGTCAATGATGGGATCAATAAGGAGAGATACATGGGGCAGACAATTCAAGTGCAATACAGCGCTCTTGATGACCTTGGGAGTATAATTACGCGACAGGATTGTCTGTTGATTAATTTGTTTGTTTGTGCAGGAAAGATGAATTTCTTAGGATTTTCTTGGAAAAATATGTATGTTATTGACAGAGCTTTTCCTTATTTGACTGAAATCTGCGGCCTACATGTGTCATAAGTGACAAACGCTGTAGTTTTTTTTCGGCAAAGGGTTTCAAGTACTTAGACGATATCGGAGGTGCTGATATTTACTTGGAGGCTCAAGAACCCTTTTCATATTTGTAAGAACTTCTTTACCTGTTAGGTTTCGGTGAACCTAAAGCAAAGGCCGTTCCTCCTAGTGAGAAAGTGTTTTTTCCTCGGGATATTGCTTATTATCGTGGCTATGACCAAGTCAGTCCCATAAGGCAAAATGCTTGAAGTTTTTGAAATACTGAATATGTGGAAATACAAAAGTTGAAGTGCAATGTTTGATCAGGCAATTACAATTGTGGCAAAATGTGTTCTTTCTGCTAGAGTTTTCATATCGAGAATGTTAGAACATTTGATGTCTTTTAATCAATATTCACAATGAGTTAAAGTACGTTTACCCAGAGATTGTTTGAAAGACCTCAAATGGTGGGAGATGTTTACGTCTAGTTGCAATGATACCACAGCAGTTGTGGTCAAAACCAGACCACATTGTAGCCACCGATGCTTGGTTGAGCGGTTTACCGTACTTACTGTAGAACCTTGTGTTCATTCTTTCATTGTGATGTAACACTAAAGATCCAACAGGAAGAGTATGGCATCGATGTTTTAGAATTACTGACCATTGTAGTATCACTTTAATGATGGTGCGATCAAATATATTTTCGTCCAATTCAAATTTATTGTGATAATTTGAGTTCAGTTACAGCGTTAAATTCAGGGTGCACCATTCTTAGTGATCGCCTGGGTGAAAAAAGCATGTAACAGTATCACATTTGAAATGGAGATCAGAGGGCAGCATGTGTTTTTTCTACATCTAAGTAAGGAATTTTTGGTAAGAGAACATGCACATGTTAGCATCTTTACCATAGGAGCACCAGCGATTGTGGCATAAGGTTACGTCTTGGCAATCGTGGATTCCAGGCCTGTGATTACACTATTTGCAAAAGTATCTGTAGGGTTTCTTCTGGTCCTATTGATTTTGGCCTTGAAAGGTCAAGCTGATTCTTCGGCCTAGAGCCGGCAGTGGTACGTCTTTTGCCCATAGATTCTACTAAACACTATTAAGATTAAACAGAATGTTTTTGTGGTGGTATGAATTTTGCCCTTGAGTGACTTAAAAGGTCAAACACACACACTCGCTGTCATCTTTGTAACGGCGGATCCTGTCACTTGTTTTGTATCTCAAAAGGATGGTTTCAACACTGTGAGTGAGTGAAGGCTTCAATATTTTAATAAGTGACGGAAGTAAAATCGCAGATCACAGGACTTTTTCAGTCTCGGCAGGCAAGGTCAGTGGAGCACCTGTCATGTTAAGTAGGTTGTAATTGGCATGTAAAATGGTTAAATTGGATTTCATCACAATGTATATTTTGCATATGTTTATTTTGAAACTAGGCATAGGAAGCTACGGCTGCTACAGCCCACGCACCCCACCCCGTGCCTACCTGAGAACAGCTCAAAAGTACTGGCACTATACGTATTAATCTGGATGTATCACACACTCTTAGACTACTCTTTACCTGTGTCTCCGTGTAGAACAAAGCAACAATGTGCCAATTATTGTTCTCCATGACAAGCGTATGGAAGAAAGTACTCATGTAAAAGCACCAAATCATATCTAAGACTTAAAGAGTCAATCTTACGCTCCTGCCACTTCAGGAACCATGCTTATTTTTGTTTTTGTTGTTTGTTTTTTATTTTGTAGTTTAATGTCGTGTACTTAAAAAGTACGACAGTGGACACTGGAACCCTTTTCACACTAGTTAAAAACATTTCGGGTAAATGGGAACGGTAACGGACACTCACTTCCGTTTCGCAGAGAACAAATAAATCTACAAAATACATTGACCATCACTTTTGAAGTTAATTTAATGTTGAAAAGTAGGTGATGTTCATTAGGACAGCGTTTCATTCCTGATAATTTTAGTCATATAATGAAAAAGTGCTATATTTGCAACACTTTTTGCAAGTTTACGCTAAATGAAGAGTTGTTAGTAATCAAAGTATTAGGTTTCTGGTGATTGGTTGGGTAAAGCCTGTATCTGCTTCATTGTTTCAACCCGTTCGTCTCAATCACACGAACCTGAATACCTGGTTTCATTTCAGTGTAAATTCAGTATTAAATCAGTAAGTTAATTACAAATCAGGTGCTATGTATGCGTGCAATGTTCGTGTATACTTGAGCATTTTGTCCCATATATTCTTTGAGCATTTTTACCTGCATATTTTACCTTTCAGTAACTTTTAACATTAAATCACAGATCAAAATAAACATTATTCTGCTGTTCATAAGCCCATATGCTTCAGAACATTGTGGTAGTCACTTATATATATCCCAGTCCGTTCCTGTATTCTAATATCACATTCAAACTCAAAATGGAAGAGCTTCTTGTGATTAGGTGTTCAGCGGTTTATGGCATACCTTGCTTAGGATCCCACCAGCACGTACACCTGGATATGTATTTTCCTTTCAATGTAAGTAAAAAATGTAATCAAAATATAAGGTTTCTAGTGTTTTTTTTTGTACTGAGACTTTCACGCTCTAGTGATTTTGTAGCATCTTAATTTTTTTGCGGGGGGGGGGGGGCAAATCTTTCAAATTTGTCTTCAAAACCGTCTGGCTTATTGGTTCAAAATTCTGCGATTTTTTAAAAATTACGGTTTTATGTTTATGTGTGTGTTTTAAGTATTTTCAATTGCGTCTATCGAAACGTCAGTGAGAGTGTGGTGAAAAATGTACCTTGTGAAGGGCTCAATCAAACTTGTTCACTGGGAGGTGCTTCAGTGAATACATGATTTTTAAAGAATACTTTAATTCGTGTACTTGTCGGCTAATAAACATATTTCTATTGATTACAGTGTGAGTCATTGTGAATGTACTGGTAATTTGTATTTCCTATTTTTTTTTTTCAAAATCGACAGCAAGGTTTACTTTAATCTTGGCGGGGATATATCTTGGGCTCAATCAATTTTGATAAAATGGTCGCGCTTTAGTTATTATTGTACTTTTGGGGATTTGTTTTGTTAAAATTTTTCAAAAATAATAAATAAATGTCTCAATGTCCAAAATCACCTAGTTGAGTTGAAATGACGGTGATGCCAAGACCTACATCAGATGCAGCTGTGATTTTTTTTTTTATTTTTGACTCTTTATGGTATTTTCACAATTTTTGACTGAATCTTATAAAATGTCACGCAGACTATGCATGATTGGGCGATAATTCCCCTTCTAGACGGGTCGAAGCTGTCGAAAAGTCGTTGATGCCGTGTATCCCGATTTCGACTTTTTTAACAAAGGTAGTTGCTGGTTCCTACTGATTACAATGTAAGTCGACAAGGACTGTAATGCCCATTGAAATTTCCGGTTTCTTCAAATCTGTCCACCAAATGGACTTCAATCTGGAAAGGGATGTGCCTTGGGTGGCTTACTACTGAGGGTGCTTGAATGTTATCGCACTCGTTATTTTATGATTTTCATTTATTTTTATGGCAAAATCTAACCCCCCCCAAAAAAAACAATAAAAAAACCCTCAAATAATCTTTGAACTGGTTGGCCGATTGCTTCAAACTTGTAGGTACAAACTGGCAAGGATCGAGCTTACGGGATGAATAATAGGGTCAGATGATAACACAGCTTTACTGCTTAAGTTATTTTTTCAAAAGTGTAAATTATTTTTATTCTGAAAGTCAAATTGCGGCTAATTGCATTAAAATCCCTTGCAGGGCTACCTGTGGTCAGGTAGTGCACTGGTTTTAACACGTTTTTGACCGTGCAGGCTGCTAACACAAACACACACACACACACACACACACACACACACACACACACACACACACACACACACACACACACATATATATATATATATATATATATATATATATATATATGCGTTCTGTGTTTGGTCTAAACCAACCTGGTTCC
Organism: Hermodice carunculata; assembly: GCA_964020975.1. NCBI lineage: Eukaryota > Metazoa > Annelida > Polychaeta > Eunicida > Amphinomidae > Hermodice > Hermodice carunculata. The sequence goes on from OZ026618.1 coordinate 9,580,633, forward strand.
ACAAGGGTTATTTGTTTTGGCGATACTTTTTGGGAATTTACTCCTCATGTACATTTTTTCTTTAACATGTCTGTTACAAGATATGCATAGGACCATAAGACGGACGTTTCTCCTGGCACAGCAATTGTTTGTACACACACACACACACGTATATTAGTTCTGGAAAGCCATTTATTGTATATTCAGTATTAGAATTAAAATATATGATCAAACAATTTATCATATGTATTAAATGATTTAAATATATGCCAGAGTGAATTTAGAGACATCATTACATGCATTTCAACATGAATGCATTTTAAGACACGATCAAATAATGAGTCAGAAAATAAATTCGATTAAAAAATCAGCTCTAATTTTGTTTTAATCGATAATTATGATTAAATATTTGATCACATTATCAAAATGTAATTTTATTAATATTGGATCATATATTCGAATATCGGTTGGCAAAATCAAGTATATGATAGCGTCATTATATATATATATAATCATATCATTTATTTGACTTAATCACATTTTCAAATCAAAAAATTATTTAGGCATATTATTAGATGGCTTTGAATATATCATTAAATCTGTTTTGATATGTTTTCAATTGTATTTTGCCGATTTGTTTTACTCGTCATAGAGTTAATGAAAGGTCCCGGCTGGTCTGCCTGCTATGGCAAGTGTCAGAACGTATTGAAATCTGATGGCTGTGGGTGGATAATCTGAAAAAAAAATGCCCCGCCATATCGTTGATTCCAGTACCCAAGGGACATTATCAGGAGCGATTTCTTTTTGCATAATATGGACAATATTGGCTTTTTTATGACAAAGTATTTTGAATGAGGTAAACACACAAAATCTCCATGCTCTTGATGCATTTTCTGTGTTTTGTACAGCCGTGAGTAAACAAAAGGCAAAAAAGTAGCATCTTCAGAATCATTCATCATCCATTTTCTTTGCGGGAAAAAGGAGTCCCCTCCATTTGATCATAGCACAAAATACACATTATTGTGTGTTTGCACCGATTATCTTACTAGCTCATTAGACTTAATCGATATCATGATATGTTTAAATCTCAAGCATCTGTTTATGTGAACAAATGTATTTGATCTTATGTTCAAACATTTAATCATTCGTTGAATTGTTTGTTTATATGTTCAAATATTTGGTAACATCATCGAGTCTCTCATGGTTTAATATTTGACCATATGATCAAATCAATCAACTTATATGGAGACATACTTCAGTAAACGACAGAAAGTAATAAATAATATGTTCAACTTTTCTCAGATCATGATGAAATACGATCAGTCAAATGATTATGACTCGATCATGTGTATCAATATTAAGTAAAGAAGGAAAATGTTCCATGTATATGTTTATAATTTTGGTAGTCGACCTTTGATATAATTGGATTAATGCCAGCATGTGACCAGCCTTTATAAATGGACTGTTGCCTGCTTCTAATCGATGCGCCAGGTACAAGTCTAAAGACTATTTCTTACGCAAATTTTATATATTCAGTTCTTTGATATGATTGATTCAATATCTAATAATTTCAAATTCAGGTAGTTTCATCCAAGTGGTGAGGTGTTGCTAGGTTTAAATCATAATAGTGCAACTTAAAACACCACTCTAACTGTATTTGGTTTAAACATATTTTATTCAAGCAATTGGAAATCAGGCATAGCCTATACAAATTCCTCTTGCAACTGTATTTCTACTTTTGCAAACCACAATTATCACTGGATACTCTTTGTCAAAGTGTGTCTTTAAAACACAGAAATGTCTGTTTCCATATATATATATATATATATATATATATATATATATATATATATATATATATATAACTTCAATCGAAATTTAATAAAACAAATAAAGCCTGTATTACTGCGCAATAGTCCAAATCCATGTATACCCTCGAGGTGGTGGTGTCCCAGTTTGACTATTGCCCTCGACCTTTGGTCTCCGGCAAAAATTAGGCTTGGACGCCACCATCTCTCGGGCGCATGGATTTGCACTTTTGCCCAGTAAAACAGGCAATGTTTTTATAATATATATATATATATATATATATATATATATATATATATATATATATATATATATATATATATATATATATATATATATATATATATTTGTGTGTGTGTGTGTGTGTTTATTTTATATTTTCTGTTATGTAACAGTGCAACTGAATTATTTTGTAGGTGCGTCTTTTCGTTCAGAACCACTTCCTGGTAATATTTACCCTATTCCGCAGTCCGAACTCTCTGCTCTCCATAAGCTAACCTGTCACTGTCTTACATGTCTACACATAGAAGTACTACTGTCACGTTCTTCTGTAGCACTGTGACATAGGCGGTATTAGCCAGAATAACTTTAAGGGTCTACAACATGTTTCGGAGCCTGTACCCGTATATGTTTCATGAGTATATATAGGTCAAATTTCAATATCTCCTAACATACCATGTAAAACATGTTACCTGTAAACGACTTTTTAGTTGCACGTTCTCTGCTTATTGTATATATTTATTTCCCTTGTTCATATTTCCATCAGAAAATCTTTTTCGTATTTGTGGCATCTAATGTTGCTGTCTCTGTTGTTGCTGTAGGGATATTACTCAAGCGTGTCACCAGATGGCATTGTGGTTTCCGGCTTTGCCGTCCGCAACGAAGAATATTCATATACGAGTCTCTAAATTTTCTGGAACACGAACTTAACATTAGAAAGTTGAATGCGAAGCTACTACTACTACTACTACTACTACTACTACTACTACTACTACTACTACTACTACTACTACTACTACTACTACTACTACTACTACTACTACTACTACTACTAATGTTTCATCTGTGCGACAAATGATTGAATCAAAACATTGGTGGGTATAAGCACAAGCTTTAAGTGCTGCACGTGTTAGGAACACACAACAAAATAAAATATCTTTCGACAAGAGGCAAGTTGTACTTCCATTAAATGGAAACGAGAGTCCTCTTACTATTTCAGAAATACAAGTTAAATTTCGATAATACACAATTGTTTATGTTTACCCAACCGGGGGCAAGGTATTATAATATGATTCTTGAATTGTTTTAACAAATATTGTGTACTGATTATTTATCATGCGAAGTAGAAAAACACTCTAACTTTGGATATAAAAGGATAATTTGTATTCTTATTGCTAATTGTTTAATGGTGTGATGTTTGAGAGGGATAGACTTGGTGATGAACAAAGCTTATGACGCTGGTTGTAGTCCGTCGTTTTCACTTTTTTTCTGGCGCGGATGCAGATGGCCTGGTTGTTCCCTGTTAAATTTGACCACAAGCTGCATTGCTTTTCTTATTTCTATTTTTTAGCTCCGCTAAGTCAAGGTAGCAGACCTTAAATAACCAGTTTTGCCTGTCTGTCCGCCCGGCAGTTCACCCCCTTGTAAACTTTTGCTTGTAAACGTCATACAGTCCAGAGGTATCATGTTAACCTCTGTCTTTTAACACCAAACGCCCGGGTGTTGAGTCAGTATCCTTCGTTAGCAGCCATCCAGCCGGAAACGGGAAACGCGCATATCAACTGCACCAAATCCTCAGTTCTTTAAAGATTGGTTCAATGGAGGTAGGTCTGCGTGTTTACCATAATGGACACGGCCCAGTTCATTGCACTTAATCCGGTACAATTACTGTATTCCATTTGGAGTTGTACGTCCATTAGCATCAAAGAAGCAGCAAAAAATATAAAACTATTTTAACCACGAAACAGCCAAGACTCAAACCAGCAATTAACATTCGAGAACAACCAAGCAGTTAATGTTTGGAAACGCATATATACTGTGTGCCAAATCATGTAATTTGCATGTTTTATCAAGTGCGTGATTATTTAGATCGAACGCTATATGGGTGGCGCCACCTACAGTATTATGTAAAATATGGGCCGATATGAATGTTGTTTTGAAAGATGTTCACATGAGTCAGCGGGGAACTAGGTTGGCATGTAGATGAGGGAAAAAGACGAACAAGGCGCCAAAAATTTGTGGCGCCACAGACAATACTGCGCATGGTACGTAACCTTTTGAAAACTTTTAGCGGAAAGACCAACCTAGGATAGACACCCACCAAAATTAAAGAAATGTAACCAAGAGTTTTAAAGAAGACGCCATCGGTAAACCGGGACAAACAACGGGCAACGGATGATCATCTATAGTATTAGTGAATTTGCTCTGAAGTACAAACTTCATGCGGTAGAGGTTTGCATTGAATTGTACCTGAAGTGTCCTTTCAAATAATTGGCTTCCACATTTAAGAATTTGAAATCCTTAAAATGTGTTTCATTGGAAACAACTGTGGGCCCCACAGTGGTAAGAGTGTTGACTGAAGATACAAAAACTCACACTTAATATCAATAAATTAGAGCAATAATGTGCACATGCATACCTTGAACAGAAAGGATATATGTATGGGTTGATAGAGCTATTCGCAAGTCCCAACAAATACAAGTTAAATCCTATTCCATATTTCCAGCTTGATTCTGGCATTAGAAAAAACATTGACTGCTCAAGGAAGTTGTATATGACAGCAGGTCCCCAGCAAAGAAAAAATATGGAAACAACCAGTATCATCATTTTTATGACCTACAAAATAAAAGCAAAACAATCTATCAATCTATCTATTTATCTGTCTATCTATCTATCTATCTATCTATCTATCTATCTATCTATCTATCTATCTATCTATCTATCTATCTATCTATCTATCTATCTATCTATCTATCTATCTATCTATCTGTCTATCTATCTATCTATCTGTCTGTCTGTCTGTCTGTCCGTCCGTCCATCCATTTCTACATTTGCTTGCCTTTCTGTCTATTTATCTCTATCTAACTATCCGTCTGTCGATCCGACTATCTGACTGTCTGTCCGTCGGTCCATCCGACCAATCTATCTATGTGTCAGCCTGTCTATCCCTTCAGCTGTTCGAATATCTGTCCGTCCATCCATCTATCTGTCCATCAGTCTTTATATCTATCGATCCGTCTGTCTGTCTGTCTGTTTATCTATCTATCTATCTATCTATCTATCTATCTATCTATCTATCTATCTGTCTGTCTATCTTTGCGTCAGCCACTGTGTGCGTGTGTGTGTGTGTGTATGTGTGTGTGTCCGTATTTTAATTGTAATTTTATTCTTTTTTCGTCTAATAAAGATAGCTTTCATGCATTATTCAAATGGCTTGAGATCTTTTGCGCTTCCGTAATAGGCATGTACAGTTGACCTATTACACTTGCACATCATCATACCTTTGATGCAGACGGATAATTTTTGGGGGTTGGTTCCCATCATTAGATTTGAAGGCATCGATTCTTCTTTGGGAAATATTTTACCTAATTTTCTGTACGATTTGGATTTGTTGACGACTGCTTTGCTTACACATTATAATTAACGACTAACGGATTTTGTGGACAAATAATATTTGGTGTTAATGACAGATTTATTGGATTTGGTGACATTAGAAAAGTTGGATTTTTTGACTAAAACCATTCTGACACTCCTTTTTTCAATACTTCGGCGAATATTTCACCAAAAACGCAGTCGTGGACACAGGAAATCAACTGGATTTTAGACCTTGTAGTGATCTTAATATTTCTAAAGTAATTGATAAATAACTGATACTTTTTAATAAAAGAAGATTTTCTTTTCATATATTCATTAATTATTTTAGAAATATTTAGATCACTGCAAGGTCTAAATTGTTTTATCATGTCATTGCGAGGAACTATGAATACGTTGCAATCCAACAAAACATGTACATGTCGTTTTCAATAGCATTGCATACATTGCAGGTCCTGTCATGCACTGGGGGCGCTACTCAGAGAGACATGTATGGGCAGAGGCTCCAAAACATGCTTTGAGTAGTTACCCGCTTAAGACTCTTTAATGTATTTGGGCTAATGTAGCCTGTGGCCCAGGCCCTGCCAAAACTGGAGCAGCGATGCCTGTTAAGAGAAAGATAGAGATAGCTAGACAGACAGGCAAACAGGCTGTCACATAGATAGGCCAGTGAATGTAGAAACAGTTCATAAAGATACATTATTCACCCTCAAAGGTAAAAACTGTTATTTTACATAAAGAATTTATAAAACGGCAGAGGTCTTATCTTGTTTGAAAGATTTTGATGACATTGTCATTTGTACTTTAGGCGAAGCTGGTCACAATTTTGGAATTATTTTTGAAAACAAGATCATATTGACGTTTTCAAAAAACAAAATAAGTATAAACAACAAGTCAAGCATAAAAAATAATGATGTTTATATACCAGTGCACCAACATAAAGATGACATATTAAATTTTCACGAAAAATACTTGTAACAAAATTGCACTTCCAAAACATTTGATAAAGATCAGCCGTTTCCTTTTATACTCTGATCCCGTCACTGTATGAAAGCTTTATATGACAGGCGCTTAACTGTAGCACTAAACAATTCTCAGCGGAAGTGACCATCTAATTACTATGAGAAACTATTTTTGCGAACACCTTTTTGCAATTCCACGGTAGACAGGTAATCATCGTTTCCGCTATATTAATAGTTCGACGCAAAACATTTGAAAAAAAAAATGGAAAGCTAAGATTATACGTACTTTTGATTTCTCAACACTTTACCCTAATTTATTCTTTGAAAATGTTAAATTGGGACCAGAAAATATAATTATCAAAATGTTCAGACATTCGGCTTACAAACTATATCTATTTATACCTTTAAAAAAAATCTTTTCGGTCTGCACAGAGTAGGCCTATCAGACATGGGAATTCACTTCTGACTTAAACTTTTTTTAATAATTTTATTCATTAAATTGATCTACATGGAACCGCTTGTGTGGTAAGATTTAAGCGACCACCAGTCAAGACTTTAATTAAAGAATTAAAAACTGCACTCACGATAGTTTCTCCAAAACGTACAATTAAAATACGCCGACTTTTGCACGTCTGAGAATTTTAGGCTATGAAACATGCTTACTGGCAGGGATAACAGTAAATGATTTCCCACTGGCGACCTGTTTATGATTTCATTTAGCTGTTTAGGTTTGGATTTACAAGAAAAAATAAATTTTATGATAATAATGAATTCTTACATAGATTTAGTCAAAAACAGTGATTTCATTTACTGTGAAATACAGTCAGATAAAATAGGTCTATTTTTAATACTGCCACACAAAAAGGTTTACCTGACCAGTTTTAAAGTATGACGCAATTAATTGCGTGACTCTTTTCGTCAGATAAGTATGTTTGAGTTTTGCATTAACTTGAAGAGGTGGTTGTTATTTTTTCTCATGATGCAGGGCTAGCATATGTTCAAAGACCAGACGTACTAGGTAAGTGTGGGCTTTAATGTACTTAATTGATTCAATTTTGATAGGTCTTATCATCCAAATTAAGCGTTGCCTTATGTTTTGTAAAAATAGTTCAATTACATTTATGTTATGTGGGCTACATTTATAAGTAGTACTTGCTCATCTATATTTAATATGGCCTGAATTTGCATGTATGCAAAATCTAACAAAACTGACTTTAAAGTAGCTTAATCTTTTCTTTATATCAAAATGTCTTGATTATATTGCAAGTCCAAACGTTTAAAATTTATAGATGTTGCAAAGAAAATTTATCCCAGGTAAAAAAAAAAAAAAAAAACTTTAAAAGCAATGAGTTGATCCTCGATATATTTCTGGATTTGGATATCAAGATAATGGATAATAGTTTTGTTACTAAAATTTATCACAGAAGAGAAGTTTTCAAATTTGAATTTGTATATTATCTTTTTCCAGAATGTAAGATCTGGGTATAATGAGGTTATAATACATTTTATCTGAAATATTACGTTTCCTTGGTGTTTCTGATATATTTATAGATTTCGAAAATTAATTTCAAGAGATTATAGAATAAGGAAAACCATTTTTTTGCAGAGATCATGAATTTATGTAGAAATTTGGTTGCTCCTGTTTTTATGCATTCTGGCACTCTATTACAAATTTTCTTATTTACTGTATCTAGTAATTTTTTTCATTTTTATATTTTTTGTTTTTCACATCTGCCTATATATGAAAAACAGGTCCTTGATATCACCACTTTCTTCAATTGATTGGCTGCAAACTGTTAGTCTTTCGGCAGATGTTTTACAAATTCAAGTCATATGAACAAATAAGTTCCGTTGCCATTACTTTTTTCCTGATTGCGATATTTATATGCCCGATTTACGTTTTGCAAAAGTAGTGCATTTACATTCATGTAATGTGGACTACATTTATAAGTAGGCCTATCAACAAAGAAACGTCATTTTCGTTTCATTTGTACCACTTGAGCTCGAGCTGTCAGTGTTAGATATTCAAACATGGTTATGCCAGTTAGCACAGTGACTGGTCCGGGGATTAATGGCACCAAAAAGAAGACTTGCGCTGGCTCCCCGCTGATGACCCGATTTCACGTGAAAGGTGACAAATCCTAAAAGTTTCTTCTAAATTTCAAATCTTATAAATATGATTTGTTCTTTGGAAAGTAGTTTGTTATAATGATTAAGAACTATACAGCTTTTCTGTGAGTTGTACGAGATGAGACTTTACTCGTCGAATATCGGCTTGATGCTGTTCAAACGGTACTTGGGCTTACAGATTTGGGTTTGCTAAGTTTCTATTCATAATGGATATCACCATTTACTGTAGAACACACAAGTACATCATAGTCCTGGTATTCCAGACATATGTTATAATTATCATGTTTCGCTGGCAGTGTGTGACGTATGCATGAGTGCTTCCAAGGCTGTACATCCCAGACCCTGTGACCATTTATTGATCTAACGGAGAGATACTTGTGTATCTCATGGTGTTAAGTTCACCATTTGCATGTTTGCCTGTGGCAGGCTCGCCACTACGATTTGTCCACCCCGGTTGCGCTGAACAAAGCTTCAATCGGAGCGCGATATTAATTTATCGCAAGGCATCTGTTGAAGGCACCCTTTATTACTACATTTGTCGTCAGGCTGTACACTGGCATTGTAAATATTAGACCTCTTTTCTCATGAAACCAAGAAGGAAGAATATCAGGCAATGATAGATAAAGCAGCCCGCTTATTTTTCTGTAAAATGTGCTTGGCTTACCTTTATTCGCCCTTGTATTGCAGAAGGTCCTTGATTTGAGCAGTTAATTTGCGGTCGTGCAGTGCCTTTACTGTAGAAATGAAGAGAGTTGATCAGTATCTTATATCATGTAAAGCAGAATACGAATTTCACTGCATCAGTGTGGCGTAAAATTACAGGCACCCTCTATATTATTGCTACATTATACAGCAAATAACTTGACATAGAATTACTTTAACGTTTTCTTTTATTCGATGGATAATACAAAATAGATTTTGTTTTAACTTTTTTTTTTCAAAACAGTAAGAGAGTTTGGCTCCGTACAACTTACGCATAAAAAAGGGGAAAATCGGGACAACTGGATGTTGTGATAAAGGTTAGATGGCAAAGACAGAGTGACACCGCAACAGTAGCTTAATTGGGCCTAATCGTAACAGAACGGGACACCACCAATAGGAAAACATGTTGACGTAAGTGTTCCAATACGTAATGCTTCAATGATTAATAAATCAGCATTTTAACGCAGCTTCGTTGTCAATACATGTGTGATGTCTCCTACTGAGTTTGTTGTTTTGATGCAATTCCGCAGAAATCAACTAAAAGTTTAGCTTGTTCTGTAGGACACGATTTAGGGCTAAGTAAAAGAGATTAAGTGGGAAAGAGCGCAAACAGAACGATCCCACTGTGCAATGAATTGTTGTGGTTCGTGCGTGAATGACATTCGCAGCAGCAGTGGAACGCTTCCTCATAACGACAACCACAAGGACTTAGATCCCAGTCTTCTCCGCTTTGGTTTCTGTTCCCCCCCCCCCCCCCCCCCCCCACTGCCTGTTATTGGTCTAGGCTTGTCTCTCGACAAATCAAAATATGACTGGTTCTGGCACTGGCACTGTTCATAAAATTGCCTCCTAGAGTAGATGCAGCAAATGAAACTAAATGGTGATGATTTTAGAGACAGGGTGAATTAATTAAACTGTACATAGAAATCAATCAAGTTCTTTCATGGTTGACCAGAGAAACGCACGCTCAGTGAAATGGGTATCTTATGTACAATGCAAGAATAACACCTTTAAACCCTCTCATATTACGATTTGGCATCATGGGGCACGTTTCAAATCCCTGAAAAAACTTATTTTCCATTCCAACTCAAACTGCTTTTAAACTAAACTTAAACGAAACAACCCTCCCGCAAAATTTAATTGATAGAGATTGGGAGAGAGAGATATATAGAGGGGAAAAAGTACAACATAACTACCCTGGCCGAATGAATAAAAAAAAAATAGGTTTTTATTGATCTAAGTTGGAGTTGTTATTTGAATCTTCATTTAAATTGTCACATTCCAATACATATACAAGATGTATTGTGACTTCAAAACTGTTGCCGGTTGCGCTAAAAATATTTTTAATTTACTCTGCGTTGTTCGTCGACAAAATAAATTCCATTTGTACTGAAGTGATTAATGAACTAATTTCATGAAGGCCTGTTATAAAAAAGACATCGATTATATCAAAGGAAGGAAAATACTCGTCCTAAATTTCCATCGAAAATACATAAACAAATCACTATATATTTACTACCTACAGTGTAGGCTTAAACATACAAAATCCTGTTACAACCCCAAACAAGTGGTCTGCAGAGAAACTACTGCAATTTTCAGAGTGTCACCGTGCGCAACCGCAGCTAACAGAGTAGTATTCCTTCGCTGACAATGGCAGTTGGCTGAGTTTCTTGCTTGGATATTTTCTGTACCTTTGTTTCATTTAGGAGGTCTTTTAGATTTGACACGTTGCAGATCGGGAGAAGACAGTGAAGTGCTGCTTCCGGGGCGATTACATTTGAGCATTTTACACTTTTCAATTCATGATTAACCCCCGGCTCTGGCACTCCCCGCAAAAGTGGTAGCAAATGATAGTTCCATAAATTAAAAGGCACCCCCTTTTCCAGGATTCTTCCCTGAATTTAACCCCCCCCCCCCTATTTTGATGAAAACAAGGAGATTTTTACCGTGAAAAAGTACCCATATTTTTGAAAACAAGGATATTTTGACACTCAAAAAGTACCCCTGTTTTTCAGTTTCAATGATACAGATGTAGTGGCCCATGCCTTAAAATCTGCATTATGCAGCATATAAGTATTGTTACATTCACATCTGGATTTAACTTAATTGTAATGAGTGAAACCATTTTCATTTTCTCCATGCTTTTCAATGATTTGGGTTCCAGTTTTTTTATTTTCATACCCCTATTTCGTAAAAACACGAAGGTTTTACAATACATAAGCTTATTTAAGCTTTCGCGGATCCTGACCCATGGAAAACACCCCTAATTTCTGATTTCGCGGACCGCGTCGAGGCTCAAAATATTCCCCTTCTTCCGCGAAATTTGGTACGATCAAGCCTACATGTTTGGTTCTAATTACGGGTGCCGGGGATTTACCCTCGGAAGCTGTGTCAACCTGACAGAGCTACGTCACGTCCACGGACTTAATGTAAACAAACACACGTGGACCTATGCTCCAGGCTTACGGTTCGTATACCAAGTAAAAATCTTGATAGGCTTTCATTTCATTCTATCCCAGATAATTTCCATACTGTTTGAACAAACTCAGACGATATACTGATTACTTTTGTCAAATGCAACTTTTGGGAAATCTGAAGTGATGTTGAAAGAAAATAGTTCCGTTTTCCGTTTTCAGTCGAGAAGAAATGACTAACAATGGAAAAGACAAACGGAAGCGACGGATCACGGCTCAGACAGGGACAGTGAATGCTCAGAGAGCTTATGAACGAACAGTCTCCGCCTTAAAAGCGCAACTTCTCCCTGAGATCGAAACTACAATTAACAAACATTGTGATGAGAAAATCGATCCCATCAGACTGTTTTACCCTCTCTCCCCCCCCCCCTTAAACCGGCCAAAACCGGCTGGTGGTCAAATTTTGTCTTCCTCAACGTTTTCAACTATTTTCAACAGTAATGAAAAACAGTTTGACTGAGAATTGCAGATGAGACCTATCAAGATCACGTGCGCCAGGTCAACAGCTTTCCTCGGCATGGGTTGGGCACCTATTTCCCAAACCATGCCAAGGAAAGCTGTCGTCTCAATTTAAGGGGAAAGGATTAATCAATGTTGAAAGCACCATCGTGAAAGGCGAGAAGGCTCCTCGTTGTGCTTTAAAATAGCGTGCTAAGGCTAAAACAACAAGAAATATAATGGTTGTCACTGGCAGAGACAGTAATTTAATTCCATTATATCTGGTATTGATGAAAATAAACGTTAAAATGCAGACTGAATCGTGCATGAGCGGGCCACAAAGTTAGGCATACGTTTGTCCTTTCTTGGCTTAAAGACCTGGACAAAGGCATCAAAGTGAACAGAGGCCTATTTATGATATGCTATAATATCATTGGGATCAACGTAAATATTATGCATGCGAGCAAAATTGCACTGGAGAGGGATGCCGAATATGTAAATTAGTAAGTTTATAAAGCAAGATAGTAAATATGTCACAAAAGAGGTATACTTATATATTTAAATGGATGCTACTATTTCAACATAAGAACAAATTTGTACACAAACACTACAGTTTGAGAGAGGCTTCTTACTGAAATATCCGGCAATGAGAATTTTTACAGACAACCCTGAAAATGAAAAGAAAATAATGCTAGCTGCTTAATAAATGAATTGATACAAGCCATAATGCTTCTCTAAACTTTTAATGATGAGATTTTGACAGCAGATGATTTCGATATCAATTCACTGAACATGCAAGGCAACTGTATTGTGATTTGTTTGATAAAATGACCTTGCATGTTTTTTTCTTTTCCTTTCTTGAAAATCCCAAAATGAATATTGGTAATGCTTTTTTTTTCAGTATTTGATAAATAATTCATTGGCAATGTTGTGCTGTGGCCTGTGTTCTCCGACTCATAGTTATAATGGAGGTAGATTGTGTTTATAATGTTCCAGATTCAAATATTCCACAAATTCGATTTAGGCCTACTTTATTCTTTTGCTGTAGACTCAGCTGACTGACAAGTCAGGAGAACCAAAAAAATGAAAGGCCCACCAGGGCTCTTTTTATTTGGCAGATGTAATAATGTTTGGGTTTTAAGTGGTTAGGGCTATACATTTTGGAAACATTATAGTCTGTAGCTAATGAAGAATGTTTCAAAGGGTGAAAGGACCGGTTTAAAACCACCAGTTGCCTTTCAAGGGTGACTGCCTGTCTCAAGCCAGAAGTGAAATTTGTTTCTTCACATTGGTATTGGAAGATGAATGTTGATGCTTTGGTAAATCTGGAATCTCTTTGCTGTCATTGTTGGCTTTGGAATTTTTGAAGATGGGTATTGTTTTTTTCTCACTAGATACATACAAGTCAGAGAAAATGACCCAACGTCCGTTGAAAGTGCCTTATTATATCTTACGAATTCTGATATCATAGCTCAGCTTCATCCTAACAAAAAAGCGGTCCAAATAAAGAGTTTAACAGTATAACTGAGGTAGTAAGAAAAGCCCTAAGTTTCCATATGTCATATAAGCCTGTCAGGTTTAAAAAATACATCTCAAGCAGAAAAAGAAAAAAATGGATCACCAAGGGAATCTTAACGTCTAAAAAGACAGAGATAATCTGTTTTAACGAGTAAAGATGACAAATCCAGATTCCCCCCGAATATGCTGCATAAGAAACAAACTTAACAACCTATATTGGCACATCAAAAAGGAATTTAGAGCAGCCCAAAATGCTACTGTGATCTTATCTTCAAAAGATTTAAGAATAGCATGAAAGGAACCTGGTCGACGTCCTCACGTAATGAAATTTTAAATAGGACAAAGAACAGGGAATCTTTTCCTGACGCCTTTCATTTTGAAGATTAGATTATTCATGATAAACATGTTTCACCAAATAAATTTAATAAATTCTCTATTGATATTGGACATGACTTGGAAAGCCAATCAATAAGCCCCCAAACAAACACTTCACGCAGTTCCATAACAAAAATCATGAATATGAAAAAAGCGATTAAAGAAACAGTCCGTGAAATTGCTGAAAAGACTATAGTCAATTGTGCCAAAGTCCAGTTGTGGTAATGATGACCTTTCTACCAAATTACTCAATTTAAAACTGCCTTGGTAGTATGCATCACATTCGTTATCAACCAAAGTAATAATACTGGAATCTACCCTGATAAACTTAAAATACCATAACCGATCCCACGGTTTCAGAAAGTAGATAAAAGTGTATTCACAAACAACCAACCAATTCCTTCTTACAATCAGTTCCAAAGGTTTTCAAAAAGTGGTCTATCGTAAAAACTATCTGACTGTTTAATATATTTTTTTTATTTTGAAGGGGTTATTCAACCGAATTTCCTGCAACAAAATTTATTAGCACTTTAATGGAGAAAATAGATATGGGACATAGCCTTTTTTTTTTGTATTTTCCATGATTTGTCAAGAGCTTTTGATATAAACAATCACGAAATTTTGATGAAAATACTTATATACTATGGTGTCAGAAATACTTCCTTTGACTTGTTGAAATGCTACCTGCCAAACAGAAAACAATATGTACATCTAATTCTGAACTTTAAGATATTGAAACAGGAGTTCCACAAGGATCAATCCTGGTCCCTATCCATTTATTATTTAAATTTGCAATTTTTCAAAGGTGAGTCATATGTATAAATCCATTCTATATGTCGATGACACCAATCCAACTGCTAATCTTAACATACTGAATCGCAATATTATGAATGAAGAAAGTAAAAAAAACATAAATTACTGGCTGAAAGCAGGGAGGTGGAATTTAGATTCTAAATTCCACCTCCCTGCTGAAAGTAAACGTGTTTTCTCTGTATGGTAAGAATCTATAATCATGGTGTTCCGCCATCGTCTTTTTTGTTGTTTTTCATTCCTTCAGATGCCCAGTCTGCCATTTTTATGTACATACATGACAATTTTTTAATCCTGTCTATTTATATATTCTTAACTGTATGTTCGGGTGGCTCATGTACGAGAAACATCTTCTTGTCATGAAGTGAGTTTCCCTGAACGCTTACATGTGTATCCACTTTGTAATTTGAAACATTAGTTGAGCAAAGGAAATCTGAATCCGAATTTATAACTGCTTGGGCACGGGAGCTCCTGTCACATTAATAATGCATAACATTGACGTTAATTTCAAGTCGAATTTGCAAAACTTTGTTTTATAATAAAGGTTAACCAATTAACAAGCATTGTTCTATTATTTTCCTTAAAAAGGCGAAAAAGCCTTGAATGTGTGAGTACAGGCACGCGGGCAAATACGGACAATATAAGACTTGGTGCTCCCTGCCACTCTGTGTAGAATACTCTGTACCACTCTGTGCAGACTACTCTGCGTTTTATCCAGTATCATGTCATATCAGTTAGAGAATATGAAATGCTGATGAAAGAAAATGCATTGACAAGTACAGCCTTCTGTGTTGGACAGCTAAAGGCATCTCTTCAATTTCTAATTGACCCAGTGATTTCAGTGGGAACAGGTTGTACACTTGTCCCCGAAAATAAACATCAAGTTCGTGACTTTTATGAAATCACAGACGTCAATCTGTTAGAAGAAACCAGACAGAAAACCTCCGGATGTACACTTCTCTCATTTTTTTTTGCATTTTTATATGTTTGCCTGCACAAGACCTTATTTCTGAAATAGATTTCAGATGCCTTAGTAAATTACAAGTAAGAGTATACCTTGCAAATGTCTGTGTCATCTTTGAGGACTCCTGTAAACTTTTCCACAGCGTGAGACAAATTTTGGTGTATATAACTGACAGCAACGTAAATGGTATTGTTATTTGCACAAGAATAGGGTAGAGCATTATCGCAAGCCTTTTAATGCTACCATTGAATATGTGGGGAGAATGGCAGTAATTGCGTATTTGTCCAAATGCTTTTTGAACACTGCGAGTCCCCTGTGGAGGTAAGCAAGCACATGACATTTTCCAAAACTTTTAAAATGGTAATGTTGTCTGTACACAGTACACGGTTAGCACGGACTTGATGTTACTTTATCACCAATACAACTTATCATTAGACACAAGATAACATTGACCTGAGAAAGTGGTCTCAAGTTTTTAATCAAAAAAAGCATTCTTACTTTCCACATCAACCCCACCCCGTTCTCCTCTACAGGGCAGGATGGCTTTGTGGCACAGTTGGCATTTTATGTCTTCTGGTGTCAGTATACATTCAGGGCACATATTCCCCCG
This sequence comes from Hermodice carunculata, assembly GCA_964020975.1. Lineage (NCBI taxonomy): Eukaryota > Metazoa > Annelida > Polychaeta > Eunicida > Amphinomidae > Hermodice > Hermodice carunculata. Next base: position 9,596,995 of record OZ026618.1, read on the forward strand.
AAGAAACTTTTACTTCCACCCACTTCAAAATCAGATGTGTTCTCATATAAAGCACTCAATCGAGCAGACCACACAGTAAAAGCTTAGAGTCCAGCTTAGTACCAAAAGGTTTGGTTTATATACATCATGATCCACGAAGAAATAATTCAAACTTGGACTGGACGTGTGTTGTGTAAAGCCCTTTCTTGACAACAGAAACTTGTCTGTATTGATTTTTGTACCTGAGCACTGGGTAGTAAATGTTCCCTTGTTTATCTTATAACAATGCCAGGAGAAGCACAGCAAACTCACTCCGTCCCTTTATTGCGGCCGTTATTTCAGTCAACTTGGTCAAAACACTTCACATCAAACATTATTTAGCCACAGACTCTCAGGAATAAACTTGTAACTTACACTATCAAAGGAATTTATATATATTTCATATGTTCCCTGTTTTCCATTTGTAGCTGATGTATGTATGTATGTATGTATGTATGTATGTATGTATGTATGCATGTACGTATGTATGTATGTATGTATGTATGTATGTATGTATGTATGTATGTATATATGTATGTATGCGATAAGGAGAGATTTTGATATACCCATAAATAGATTGCTGGTAATGCTACAATTATTCCAGACAGCCACATTATGCCAACAAGCAATTGCATTCGAGTGTGGGGATTCCATTTCAAAGCCCTCACTGCTTGGCATATGATCATGTATCTATGAAAATAAAAAGAAAAGCTTGCATTGCTTAGTCGAGTTGGACTTACACTTAAGCTAGTTTCCAATGTGGAATACCCCTTTGGCCATCAAACATAACCTAGGCAGGTGGAATCTAAAATGTCTGTATTTGCCATATACAAGATTAGTACTGTTTGCATGTTGGTGTGACATTAGTTTTGCAGATTATAATTAAATGTACCGAAAGAATATGCAAGGCTTATGATTTTTCATTTTAATTTATAGTCTCTTATGCAGTCGAAAACCTGAAATTCAGTACTAATATTGAAAATGAAAGAGTGTATTATTATTTTACATTTTCTTTCACTTTGGTTCTTGCTGATGAAAGAATCTGAATGAAAACGATATTTTTTACTCAATAAAACATTTCATACAAATGAGGGCCAACATGTTCATGTGGACTTTGCTGTGTTGCCTATGTTGTATACAGCCAATGAACACTGGTTGCACTAGATATATGGACGCGTACAACTTGTACAAATGCTAGGCTCAGCTGTTACATAATATTTTTCATCAATCATATTATCATTCGACCTTGTTGTTCATATGTACTGTGTGTAAATAATTTAACCTTTTGGATATTAAAATTAAATAGTGTTTGCGAGGGAAACTGTGATCAATTGTAATATCAAGTGGAGCATAGTGTATCCATCATGGTATTGCCTCCTGTAAACAATGTACATATTGAACGTTAATAGCGATACTCATACTCTACTCAATCCATGATTTTCATGCAGCTCATGGCACCCTGCAAACAGTGGCAGTTAATTATAATATAACTATTAAATTTGTATAAAGGGTTCAAAATGTAATATTTACAAGACCAATATGGATGACTGAGAGGCGTCACTTATGTTAATGTGTATTTGGACAAACACGTACCTTTCTATACTGATAACAACCATTCCGGACATGGAAGTTCCAAATGCCATATACTGAACGAAATGCACAAACTTACAAGCAACATTTGACAGATTTATGGTATCAACAAAATAGTGTTCAATAACCTGCAAAAGAAATGTTTTGATGCCTTTCATCTTATACATATCTCTATATATTTTGTTTGTGTGTATGAAAATTGGATGAAGTAGGTAAGATACCCGTCTTAAAATTTTCACAGGCTAACTACCATAAATCTCATAAAAATGTCCAATCGTTAAATGCTGTTGTGATCTTACGTGCATAGCTTTTTTTATAAAAGTATATTAGCATTATAAAAAAATATCAGTGGAAAGCCATTTGTAACAGCGAAGACGCATCATAATGAACATCGGAACTGAAACTAAATTTATTGGTTGTCGCAGTGGTATGTATAATTGTACATGTAGGAAGTTATCGTCCTGCACCTAATTTTGGTGCACAGTTTCTGGTCCATTCACAACAGCAAGCAATTTACTTCATTAGTCACCTACGTGTCCTCTTCAATTTATCTGACCGTTTGCTGCAAGCATCTAAGTATTAAAATAGCAGTCAGTGTGATTGTGGCAGACCTACCGGGATGCATTTGTCCAATTGAAACATATTTAGATTTTTTATATCAACATGAAGGGTCTTGAAAGGACAGAAATGTCATTAGAAACGTGTTCTTTTTTCATTTTCCAAAGAGGTTGAATGTTGAACCAAACAAGAATCAAAGAAAGTGTAAATACCGAACATGAAAATGTTGGTTTTGCCAATGTTCCGTCTAATGCATTAATGCATGTTGTATTCTGTGATAAACAAATTGCACTTACACTGATAATTGTGAATGGAAAAAACGACTCAGCTTTAATAAATGTAGTATCAAGAAGTTCAGGGGGTACCTTTAAGACGCCTACTTGTAATTATCACAAAGAACACAGAATAACTGTGGCTCTCTCTCTCTTTCTCTCTCTCTCTCTCTCTCTCTCTCTCTCTCTCTCTGTCTCTCTCTCTCTCTCTCTCTCTCTATATATATATATATATATTGGAGACCCTATAAAAGAATATTATTTCGGACACAAAAAATTCACAGCCCCCCCCCCAAAAAAAAAAGAAAAACAAAAACAAAAAAAAAACTTGTGGTAAAAATGTAACATTTATATCGAATATTCAAAACGAAAATGATTTGAATCCAGTATATGTAATTTTCGTTTTTCGATGGTGGGTGTATTGTTGTTTCTGAATTAATGTGCAACAACTTCAAAAAAGGAAACTAAAAAATCAAATCTATAGCTACAGTTTCATGTACTAGTTATTGAAAAAAAAATGGCTGTTAATATCATAGACCATGTATTAATGCAGCTCCAATAGGTGGGAAAGTTATTTTATTCAGAGAACCTGACATAACACTAATTTCTAAAATGAAAACTATGTTTTCAAAAGAAAATTTACACACACACATACATATGTATGTATGTATATATATATATATATATATATATATATATATATATATATATATATATATATATATATATAGTGAAACCTGTCAATTGCAGACACCACTGAGACTCAGCAAAATCGTCAACCATTGTCCACATTTGGCAGTGGCTGAACTAGTGGGACCTCTACGTGAAGCAAACGTGTACATGCGTATGAATATCTGCTTCTATGTAGATGTAAGCGTATACATATACATGTACATGTGCTAGATAATTGTTTTTGTGGTAGGCCACAATTTATGCTAAGTTCAATATCAGGATCAAAAAGTGCAAACGTGTAGGCCCACAAACTGCATAGCATGCTTCTTTGAGTGGAGTTCACTTTCAACTCCTTTTGTTGTACCATGGACATATACATGTCCATGGTTGTACATAATAAACGACTCTTTAAGGGCTGAGTGAGCAAGCTGTGCCAAGTTTTGTTTGAAGATTATGATTTATCAATTGAGTTTGTTTTATTTGGTTGACTAAATTACTGTGATAACCTTACTCAATTGAAGAATAAATCCCTTTTGATCGTGGATTCAGATCCAAAAGTTTCTTACGCATTCTCTGCAGCCTACTTGGTTCCCTGATTGTGGATAACTCCAGTGAAGTAGAACATACATGTCATTCACCTGTGACTGAGATTTCAGCTGCCTGCATTTGAGGCAGTATCATTATATATACCTGTTTAACTGGCTATTGAAAGTTGATAACAAGGGAATTTGTAGTTACTGGCATATTTGTTATGTATATATATATATATATATATATATATATATATATATATATATATATATATATATATATATATATATATATATATATATATATATATATATATATATATATATGTTATGTCCACATGAGGCAGGATAGTTTGCATTTGGAATGATGAAAAGTATCTTTCATGCACGTTAGATATATGTTGTCATTTTGGACGAGTCCTTTAGATGAAAATGACTTAAAATATTCAGACTGGGAATCTCTGCTAAAACTGCTGTTCGTTTTTTCATAAATTTAATGTTCGCGAAAGCATTGAACTGACTATGAATAGGCATTATCATTTGATGTTTTCAAAAGCACATCATTTCATTGATTTTTTAACCTTATGGCCCATGACACAGGCTGGCGCACACTGCCTTTTTTACGAGACAGCGCAATTAAAGTGACTCTAAACAGTTTTTTATTAAGTTCAACTTTCACTGCAACTAAAGAATTTAAAACAAATTTAAAAAAAACGGTTGCATGGACGACATTGTGGGCACATTTGTGATAAAATGTGAGGTGTCATTGTTGGCTGCAACCATATAAAGTGCTTGTATGGCCTCAAGTTCCATGTGTGTGTGTGTGTCTGTGTGTGTTTGTGTATGCATGTATGATTGTGCTGTGGGCTTAAAATATAAATGTAAACTTTTTATGGTAACAAAAAGCAGAGGTAAACCCTTTCTGGTTTTAATTTTGACATGGTCTGAACGTTCAATTATGCATGAAATATGGCCAACTGTAACTTGTCACTGTTGTCAAGTTGGTTTCAAATATATTCGAAAGTCATTCGAACAATGGAGTTATGTGCTTTCAGCATTAACTATATGGTGCACACATAATCTGATGTTATACATTTATAGAACATACTTTTTAGTTACTGCTCAATAGCACTGTACCTTTTGACATCACACTACATGTGGAAAGGTGTAAACATTCGCGACTTTAACGGATCGTACACACATTGCACAGGCAAACTCAGGGAAATAAAAGTTATAGTATTGTGGTTTGCAATAATTTGTTAAACCGTTTTCAGAGAGGCCAGGGTCTACGGGTTAGAGCTACCTGCTTCCAAAAAAAAAAAAAAGAAGCAGGCTTCCCTGTTTTTACCATGGGTATGACTGCTCAGTTACACGCAAAGAAAATGTCCTGGAAATGTGATGATAACAGCCTCAAATGTGCGAACAGTGGGTTAGGAACAGTGTACATGTTGGCTTTATACAGGGCCACTGCCAATGTGAATCCATAATGCCACTGTGTTGCACACAGCACACAGATTCGAGGCAGAATCATTGGCATATTGCAGCTTGTTCGTTCCCGCAGTGAGGTTGTCAGGGGGATGGGGGTCTCCAAGTGAGTGCTACAGAGATTGTGGAACCTTTTTCAAGAATGAAGAATATGGAAGAGAAGAACAAGACTTCAGATGGAAGGGTCGACCATTACCTGCCGCAGCATGCAAAGACACAGTTTCATCCTGGAGGAGATGTTCCTTCAGCTTGGGTGCTAGGGTTCATATTGATCACTGCGTTACCAGTGGCCTCCTCTAAAGCTCATAAGCTATCAAATGCATGACACAGTTTTCACACTTTTGTAGCTGTTGTCTCATTTCCATGATATTTTGTTTTTGTGTTGCCGCTCAGGTATACGCTTAGCTAGCCTCTCTATGTTACATTGCAGTTCATGTGATTCACATATTTCCCATAGAGGCTAATATCAAGAGAAATCCATGCTAAACCAATGGGGTTACCTAAAATCGGCCTGGAGTATAGTTGCATATTCCTACATTTTCATGTACCAAATTCGGATCATAGAAGCCTGGTAATTACCTTTTCGGGGAAGACAAATAAGAGCACTATAAAATCTGAAAATGCCAAATTCACAAACAACATGTTCGTTGGAGTCCTCATGTCCTTGAAGCCCAGTACAGTCATAACAGCCAGAATATTTCCTAAATTAGAGAATATTTTTTTTCAAGTTAGGTAAAGATGTTATTACAGGAATGACTTCTCAGGTTGTAAAAGTGCTGGCACCATGCAATTTCTTTGAAATGTTAAGATTGCTTCGCAATAAGTCATAATAATGATAATAGTATTTTGAGGTCTTCTGGTGGCCTGCCATGGTCCTGCAAAAAGATGGCCCATTGGAGATCCAGAATAAAAACAGAACTGAGTATGTCATGGTATGCCATCACAGATAACTCCAACTTTTCTTGAGACTACAGCCTTGGTGTAAAGTAAACCACATACTATTATTACAAAGCGGTGGAGGGCAGTTACCCCCCCCCCCCAATTCCTTCTGTATTTTCAAACCTCCCTAATTTCCTTTCCTTGTACAGCTAAGGCACTCCTCATGTCCTGTACCTGCCCCGAAGCACAGACAGAGCCATGAGAGACCCGATAAGAGATGTCACCTCTTAATATCTTCCAAAAACACCAATCAAGTTCAAGTTGACTTAACTGTTTTGCAGTGCCTCAAATATATTTCTTTCCGAACCCTCTACAATCTTGTCAAGTTCACTTATAATGGTTGTTGCGCCTGCTAACCCCTCTGCCCTAGCAACATAGAAACCACGCTACAAATGATTTTGCCCTATTATAGATTGTGACAGTTATGTTCGCCATTATGCTATTATGGGTGTACATCACACGTATATCCTTACACCATGGTTCATAGTCAATTGCCCTTCCCATGGCGGTTGAATTTCCGAAGCTTCTGGCGTTTGCATCTATAGCAATTAAAACTGAAGGTGTTCTCTTATTGTTCCCTTCTCACAATCCTTCAGCTGATTATATTGAGTGTAGTGAGCAAAATTAATATGTGAAAAAAGGATTCATTTTACGCGTAAAGACGTGGTACAGTTTCACCGCAACTTATGCAGAGAAAACATGACTTTTCTTCTAACATGTCCTCATGTAAACTAGACTTTTGATTTACAATCACATAAAATGTATTTTCTTCTGAAAGCTTACATTTTGATTCAGCTGTTTCAAGTAATAAAATCTCTGTGAGTTTCAAGAAATCGAATTTCCATTGCTTAATGGAAAACTTTAATGTTACCCGTATTTGCAGAACATGAAATATAAAAGGAACACTTCTTGGAGATTAACTGCATTGTATCCTTCGGATCAGAATTTTAGTTAGAAATTTGCAAAAGTTTGAAATTTGAATTTTCAACAAATAAGACAGTAATCCTATTCAAGCAAAACCCTTTTAAGAATACGATTTTAGAGAAAGTTGTCTGTTTTTTTCATTTGACACTATAAGCTAAAACTGGTATGATTTTGAAAAATCCTCTTTTCAATTATTCAGAATTTAAATCAAAATATATATACATCAAACGCAATATTATAATTTTATATTCAATGCCAGACTCAGATTTTATCTTATGTTTTCCTGCAGAAAATACATACTATTTAAGGTGTTAGATGGCAATTATAGACATACATCAATCATTTATAGACAAAAGTCTTAAAGTGTACAACATCCTTAGAGGATGTATTTTCCACTTTTTTACTTCCGAAAAGTCTCTATTCTACATCCTTAAATAAAGCTTGCTATACTCCAGACAGTTTCTATAAATCCGTGGTCGTCTAGTTTTTAACATATAGCATCTCTCCATAATCCCATATGCTTTACTTGTGTCCAAGGGAACGAGTTACCGGTTCCCTCTGATGAATTTGGAAATCTGAATAGAGCTAAATATGAGACTATTTGTCCTCTGATCTGGTTCAAAGCCTGTTCATATTTCTCGCAGAAAACAATTGCTCCACAGCAAACGAAGCTCCATATTCATGTTGTGCGGACAAAACAAGGAGATTTGTATGCTTAAGAAGCAATGGAAAGTCTCTTGGACATAACCCTACTAAAGCTTTTCTTCAAATCTTTTGAGATCACAAACCCCTTTGTAACCCCAGTGTCTGCTTTAGTTCCTGTTTTGTCTCTGGAGCCCTGTTGAATATCAACTGGGGAATTTTGTGCAATCTGTTATGATCATTTCTTTATGAACTCACTCAAAATCATCTATATCAATACATGCAGCTTGTAGCGTTCAGTCCTGCCCATCAACTCAACCACCAACTTCAGCACTAACTTAAAAAAATAATAATAACGAGGTTTGGTTTTCAACTTGTGAAGTGCTTTCCAATTTTTAAATTGCCAAAGAGAAGACATAATTGCTTGCCTACATATTGACTATATGACATTTATATCTTTGTGCGATATTTACATGAAGTTTAGATTTCATACAAATTTTGCATGATAGCTGGCAACTATTTAGTCGCCCAATTAGTTTTACAACAACGCACATAAGATTCCATGGGTCAGGTATGATACGTACGAGCAGTTGAAAGCTGAGCATGTACCATCGTGAGCTCAAAAGGAAATGCATACCTGAAGCATGAATAAACGGGCAGACTGTCCTCTAAAATTGAGGTACCAAATTTGAATTCCTTAGCTGTGAAAAACGAAGGATCCCTACATGTATTGTAATGGAATGAACTGAAACATAAAGTCGTTTTTGCCAGAATATCTAACTCATTCCAGTTACACATGTGATTGACCATAGATTGATCAGCAAGTAGGGCACATTATACATAATGAAGTAAGGCCAGGGTAATTCGTAGTCTTGAAATTCAATTTTCCTTGCTGACTTCCAAATAAATAATTAACACGCCCGTGCTGTCTTTATTTATTTGTTGAAATTTTTATTTGACGTTATGACATGGAAAATATGATATAGCATGAAATGAGATTTTGATATCATCTCACGTCCATACAATAAAAAATATTCAAAAAATCCAAACAAATAAGATAGGAGTTGCATATCTTGCGAATGAATAGAAATATGGCCAGAAAGAGAACTTGTTATTTGCATATAAAACATAGTGCACACAGATTAGTCACAACCATCTTAAAATTTAGGTACCTCAGTATAAACTATTGGCACTGTTCCAACACCGGTCCATATCTATATTATGTATTGCCCCTACTTAAAAATTGCTTGTAAATCTCAGTAGAGTGTAAAGCTAATTTTTCCAGACAAAGAACACAAATAAAATGAGACAATCAACCAATCCCGCATTCATGACTAGACAGAAGAGAACTGGGAGGCTTACTCACCCAATACACCTAACACAGTAAGAATGAACCAAATGGTCAATGTGATTGGAAATGCAATCTTGTGGGTCTCCTGAAGAGAAAATGTGGAGCGAAACGCGCTGTTGTACAAGGCTTGAATGACTGACTTCCGGTAAGTTTTACAAACTGTATCCTTTGATATCCTTTTAACTCCCAGGATTTTCTCATACAATCTTGTCAGTTTGAAGCAATATTCAACCGAGTTATTACCACTTGCATCAAGTAGCAGTTTACCAAGAGTAAAATTGTTTTTCACCCACCACCAGCTGCCTACGGAGAATGACAAGTATTTGAACTCATGAAAGCTGATCACTAGCTGGTCCATGTCTAGATTATGACACTTATATCTGGATACTTTGTAGGTTTTTTTCTCTGGAGTAGGATGAGATGATGACAAGACTTGATCTGAGTTGCACGTGTTTTCTGTACTTGCAGTATTAGTTGCAACAAATGTATTCACTGGCAAATAGTGTAATGTTGGTCTGCTTTTTCCTAAACACAATATTTGAGCCCAGGTAATAATTGTCTGTACTAAGGCAAACTGTTTTTGTAGCAATTTGCCATAGAATAGACTCACATATAAAAATACATGATAGTGTTGGTTCTACTAACATCTTTACCGTTGTGCAATTTGCCAATGTCAAACATCTAGTATGAAATATCATGATTGTGACTTGCATTTGTGTGTCGAATTGCCTGGTAAATAGTAAATTTTAACTGCGGATTTGTGCATATAAGGTCAAAGCTTGGATGTCAGTCTGCATGGAATTTTGGCAAAATATGACATCAGTTGTAATAGTTTTCAGGAATTTTGCTGTATACAGTTTCATGTCACTAAGACATGGCTTCAAAAAGTGATGTTTTATAGCAGAATATAGAGATCAACACATGACTAGTGCCTGTATCTAACAGTAACATTTAACATCTGACATCATTATATGGATATGGTGAGGAATCACAGAAGTGTTCGTACAGTGATTATTCAGTAAGCATTGGCAACCAGTACTTGCAGAGATGCATGTATGCTGCCTGATCACCAAATTGGAATAGTTTGCAACTACAAATCTGCAACACATAAAACCTTACTGCCCTTCACAGCACAGTTGTTGCCTTTTTCCTCTTATTAGATTGTGGTGTGTATACATTCAACCAATGATTAATACAAAGGAAACCTAAAAAATAATTACCAAGGTGTGACGCATGGGCTTCAAATTGCTAGATCCCACGCTGACAAGAAAGTAGTCAATTACCCAATGCCAAGTGGTCAAGAGCCACTCAGTCATCCATAAAGAAAAGTGAACACACTAAGTCGCTTTAGATTAATTTCTGCCATTGCTTATTACTTTAAATAAAGCGCTAAAATCAAGTGGCTTTCTTAGGCAAAATCTGCTAGCATGGCAAAACCACATAGAAAAACGGACAACATTGTTACATATAATAAACACTGGGTAAAAAGTTATAAATGTCAAAATAAAACAAGTTTCGTGAAAAGTCTATAGAAGCAAAGTTACATTATTGTATGTATGTGTTGCTATCTGCGGATGACGGGTTAGCATGTCCATAGCAATGATGAATTATGTTTGGGAATTGGCATTCCTGCTTTTTTTTGTCATTTACTCTAAACTTAATTTTAGACCCGTAAAGTTTTCAAATTATGCTAGGGTACGGTACCAATAAATACGAATTACACGCATAGGCATTCAAAGCTGTTTGAGAATATATGATATGTTAAGACAAACGTACAAAAATGGCCAAACTATACATAGAACCCTCACGAAAGGTTCTACAAACTGTATGTATTCTGAAAGCTATCAAGCTTAAGATCCTGTAGTTCGTACTGTAAGCTATATGCGATCTGTTTGCGATTGTAAAACACTGATAAAATGTTGTCTACTTAAAAAGATGGCATAAATATGTATGTAATACTGTCTGTACCGTCCAGATACATATATATATATATATATATATATATATACCCACAGAATTAATTATGTGAACATTTATCATGGGCAGATTAAAGCACGGTAAAAAAACCACAGATTTTAATCAGAGTAGAGCAATGGACTCTCCATTTATAACCATAGGGATCATTTAGATGAAAGGCTGTTCCCGACTTCCTCTGTAGTCCATTGACGGCAGCCAATACATCTCAGAGCCATGTTCACTTGCTGTGTTACCTTTTCACATTTACTGGATACTTCATTTGGCCAGTAGAGTAAAATGCTACGCTTTGTAATATTTTGCAACTCTTCACAGCATGACAACTTAGTTAGCATTAATCACGATAACCTGTAAAAATAGTGTTTGCATGAAAACAATGGGCATCAAATAATAAAAGTAATCTTGTACAAGGCATGTTGCATTAGAAGATAATTCCAGGTGATTCGTATAATATCAGTTTATCAGGTGATATACACATCAATATAATCATCACAATCAACAAACAGTATATGTATGTATGTATGTGTCTATATATATATATGTGTATATATATATATGTATGTATATATATATGTATATATATATAAAGTATGTATATAAAGTATATAGAGATATATACTGTGTGTGTAGCGTTATTGGTGTTGGTGTACTATTTGCTACTAGTTTTTTTTTAGTTGATATGAAGATATGTAGGTAGCCTGTGTCTAGCTAGTTAGCCGTATTGTATAAATTTATTTCTGTACATTTCATATGGTAAAATACTGGAAATGTGGACACCAATTGGCCAAAGAATAATTGGTATATACACACCTTGTAGGCAGCAAAGAAGTACTATAGAAACATAATTTCAGTTTGGGGTCAACAGGACTCAGTACCTCATGAAGTTATGACTTAAAAACCATGATAGATGTAGGTACTTGGGTTTGTAACCAGCCCAGTAAGTGTACCCGTATGACACAGCAGTTTGTCCTCAGTAGGTTGTTTGTGTCTATGTGAATGATGATAATGTCCAGATGTAGTAGGTCGACCAACACAGAACTCAATTTTGATGTCCTCAATCAAGCCACCACAGATACTAACACAGTGTGTTCACTCCAGGGAATTCCAGGTGCCTGCTGGCAGCCCATCTTTGCAACTATTAAATTAGAGAGATGCCATTCTCCACAATTCTATTTCTTTCTGGAATTTTTTGCTTTGCAACTTGAATGTGTAGTTTCAGCAACGACATATTTTTGCAATTGACTGGTGCCCGTGTATCTGTGTATTCTATTATGAAACCTTCAGGAAATCCCAAAGTAATCTGTTGGCCAATGCTTTTTCCTGGTACAGTACAAGTAGCCTATTCAGTTCCGCTATTTTGCCTGGAGTGTTGCTTTCCAGGGGCATCAAACTGGTGGCTGGAGAAAAAAATCTGATTTGAGGATTGTTGGAATGGGAGCATGTAGAACACTTGTGGGCAAAATGGCCGGGAGTCTTGTTGCACCTTCCACGGTTGAAAGTTAAGCACACTCCCACTGGTTTATTATGCCCTTCTGCGCCTGTTGTTGCATCTGAGCCATGGAAGGGGTGCTGCCTAGTACTGAGTGGTGATGAGTGACCGGGGTTGATTTTGTCTAGATTTGTTGAAATTTGCCGGAGCCCTGCTGGAATTAGTACCAAATAGTAGAGTTTGCCATCAATAATGTTGAAAGGTAACTCCAGGACATTGCCTTTTTCATCCTGAACTCTAAATCATAACTAAGAGCCACCTTTGTGCTGTGGTTAGCGGTGGCTTGATGGGTGTTTGTTCTGCATTTGATTAAATTTAGGGCCTCATTGCCATGACGTTCAAGGTTGACATGCCTGAACACTGCTTCTGCAACATTTCATCTGTCCATTTACCTGTGGTAAAAAATTCCTTCCTTTTAGCCACGGGCAAAGTTAAGGAAAAGCCACAATAAGAGTTAAGCTGTGAAGATAAACCACAGAAACCCTGGCCTTGACAGTACCCTAAACATCACCTCCTGTGTTGCATAGCAAGGTGCTGCATTTGCAGGCCCATGTTTGGTATTTACATATAAACACATACTGTTAGAATCAAGATATTGGTCGTTACTATCCAAGGGCTCATCATATGTCAACTAGACAACCAATGTGCTGGCGGTGGTCACAGTTTCCAAGGCTGGCTTACCCACTTGATGGATTTTCCCGGGGTGAGCATTTGCTTAGCCCACTTGCCCCGAGCTTGGCTGCTTTGAGGAACTGAGGCAAGTTTTTTTTTTGTTGGCATATTGACCAGGCCCTATTCCACCCAAAAATTTGAAATCAAAAATCAATTTTGAAATTAAGTGCCAAAAAAAAAAGAAAAACGAAAAGAGAGAGAGAGAGAGAGAGAGAGAGAGAGAGAGAGCATAGAAGCGAAGGTGTAACAGTCCTGTAAAATGATGTCAGCTAATGTGGTTGTCCTAAGATGACCCACACATTTATGGGTATGAGTCAGCCGGTGCGCATGCCTGGGCCCCACGGAGACCTGTTTGTAGGCATCAAGTTTGGCCACAGGCAGATGCATTACTCTTTTAATTATTTTTAATTTCACTGTTCAGATTCCACAAATTGAGTCTGTATCTGGCATTTTGGAACACCATTTTTGGTGTTTCCAGGTTAGTTGATCTAGTAAATACCTGTCGCATAGAGGACTACTAGCATATTGATTTTGAAAGTTTCAGTACACATAGTATTGATTTTACAGTGTCAATAAATATAATTCAAAACAATGCATACATTAGTGCAGGTTAATTTAGCTATATACCCGAAAATGGAATGCGGTGATTATTCCGTGAGCATTAACCAAGACGGCCCCAGTGTTTACATGCATTTTGTTGCCATGTATTTTCAGAACGTTGAAACAATTAGACGTTTTCAATGTAACGGAACTGTACTACTTTGGGAAGATTTACGAAAAGGAAAAACCTCAGGAAAGTTTATATTTTCATAGTATATAAAAATATGTTCGCATATTGTGCAGTAATCATCATCATCATCATCATCATCATCATCATCACCATCGTTGTCATCATTATGTGAATCAATTTATTTATTTTGACTCGCACTTTTGGACGTACCCTTGTGCAAGATTGGTATGCTTGACACATCTTATCAAAATAAGAGAGTATTACATCATAGTGCCAGATGTTATGGTTTCCATATTATCATACATATTGATTACATATTAAGATATTACGATCCAGTGAATCACATTAAATTATATAGCAATACGATATTACAACTTCAGTCTTAACAAAGGGCCATATAACCAAAACATTCTGATATTCTCTTAAATTTCGGCCTAAACCAGTTTTGAGATTTGTTAAGTCATCTGCAGGCTGGCCCTGTTTGCCAGATTAAAGTTGTTGGTACAAAGGCAGCCAGATAAAGAAATTTATCTTCCTCAGGGTCCTCCCTAATAAATTACAATGTGTATGACATTTTATACAATAAAAACAGATGGACCTTGACTCTGAACATTGTGTAGCCATTGCTTTGCACTGTCCCAAATTTATGCCTGTCTGATTATGAATAATACTTGTGTGTCAACACAGGCCTTTCACTTTTCCATAAACTCTTTCTTTTATTCTCGCGTTTTTCTTTTCTATGTCTTGTCTTCCTTCTTATTTTCTTTCATTTCTCTCATCTTCACATCTTTCTCACTTTACGTCTCTCCCTCCTTGTGCCCCTTGTTCTCCAATGCTCTTATCACAGCATCTATACTTTAATATCACAACTGTAGTTTAATTTCGACATACCAAGCCCATATTATCCCCAAATACTCCACATTGTGCCATTTTCCAAAGTGTTGCTAACACTACGATGTTTCCATGGTTATGCTTCTTTGTAAACTTGTCACCAAAGTCATACTCAGTATTTTGCCACCATGTTTCAAAAGTGATCTGGTTTGGATAATTATGTCCAGCAAAATAACCATTGGCAACTCGTTATATACTGCGAGTTTTCATCTTGTAATTAAGTTTAGCGTATTTAAAACACTATGCAGTTCTCTCATACGTGTTGTAAATTACAACAAACCACTACCGTAGTCATATTTGCTTTCATGATGTTACACACACTTCCTGAAAATATCTTTCCAAAAATTATATATATGTACATATATATATATATATATATATATATATATATATATATATATATATATATATATATATATATATATATATATGGTGACGGCAGTTACATGTATGCAAGGTATGTTTGTACATTCATATCTCTGAATTTATGAATGTAAGTTTTCACGCACCTCTGTCCGAGATTTCTTGCATGTGTATATAGAACAAAGCTTTAAGGTATATAATAAAATATGAAAATCACATTCGCTTTTACCTGGACTTAAAAAAAAGAATGAATGAAGATATTAAATTGTTATGCACCGATTCTTACCATTGAGTCCTTGGTTGTTTACTAATGGGGACATCCTTGTATTTATATGTGTATATATATATATATATATATATATATATATATATATATATATATATATATATATATATATATATATATATATATATATATCACAGACCTCGAGGAAAAAAGCAGTTTATAAGATTGACATACAAATATTAAAGATATGTATGTGGCATTGCGTGTCATAATCAGCAAATAGTATATTTTTAGCCCACTTTATGCGAGTCCTCTAGTGCCAAGAGCTGCAATTTCCTGCTTTACTTCTGGTTGTTACCACTTTGACACAATGCACATTGGCATTTTGGATTTCTTGTGTTCATACCTGCAGCGCTGTCAACAAATTAAGTCTGACTGGTCCACGATTAATTGATACATGACCAGAATAGATAGACTCAGCAATAGCCGGTACATACTGATGTTGTCAAAGGGAAGAACAAAGAATTTGTGTGGATCATTGTTCACTGGCAGTGGTAAGAATTTCGTTCCCGCTTGCATAGTTGCCGTGATGACTGCTCTGGGTTTCATTATCCAATGGTAACTGTGGGAATAATGTAGCATGAAGTTCTCTGTTCTCTGTCACAAGCCATTCAGGGTATGGCTTAAATTACATATATTTTTTATTTTTTATATATTTTTGTAATTCTCATAATAGTGTGAAATATCCATATTAACTTTGTATATATCAAAATTATTTGGAACGAAAACATGATGAATAAAGAGCAAAAGTTCATGACGAATTGACAATTCGATTTTGTTTTTTAGTTGAATTGCACACTCTCTTGTTCAGATGTGCACAACATCTATTGCCATCAAACACATACTGTCTTCTGGCACTTCAATGTATTCCACCATAGACTCTCTTTGACAAGCTTCGGTGATCCTAGACCCAAACTGTACTGCCCATTTGTAATCACAAATGGAAAAGTACTTTATCTAGTATATTCAAAATGATATAAACATTCAACTTGTTCATTAAAAGCACCGCAGTTGGCATAAACTTTTTTTTTCAAATTATTTCCATGGTTAACTTCAGCAGAATCTACCTTTGTCAACCTGAAACTTGGACTGAGCCTAACAAAATACTCCATTGTTGTATGCAAGGCACTAATGAAAGAATGCAACATTTTCATCCAGATATTTGTTTATTAACTTTTTCCACTATATTCTCAATTGGTAAGTATATTGTCTTAGCGGAACATTGAAAGATAACTGTGAAATAATTCCACTGACATTGAATGATTCATTTTTGGAACCAACCCTGCATCAGGACTCAAACCAATCTTTGAAAAACAGGTGGTCTCTCAATAGAAGAACAGTAACATGGAAAATATGGAGTAGTATCTCAATTGGATGCTCCTAAAAAGATTAGAGGTCTCTCACTGCAGGGATTTTTCCAGACAGGTACCACTGTATATGCAAGTTGTCCAAATTGAGTTGGCAATAAAAGTATTACCGCGTTGAGCTGTTTCTTTCCAACGATAAATAAATCTTGTTAGAAAGAATTAATTGCTGCATTATGAGATTTATCAAAAGGCCACATGAATGAAAAAAAAAATAAGGCCATCATGAGTGTTGCATGCGATTTATTTAGTGTCTTCATCGACACCACCCATAATTGCAGCAGTTATAACAAGAGGATTGTTTCCTCTCCTGAGCTGGCCTGCCATGAGGCTTCTTAGTGGGCAAATCCTTTTTGTGATGGTTTTGGCAAGGGGGGGGGGGATGAAAATAGGGATTTATTTTAAAATAAGGTTTCGTTACACTGCAGAAAATATCACTTAATGATCAGATAAATATGTTAGATTTAAAAAAAATCTGAATTGATGAATAGAATGCAACTTTCTTAAGAAATTCATGTACAGTAACAGGCATGGGGTAACACCATTCCCACTATGTCACCCTGAACATAATGTTAGGTAGATGCAATACTATACTTGAAGTGACAATTGAAACTTGTTCACTTTTTTCAACATTTTATTACAAACATAGATCTTGCTAATGTCTTATCTGAGAAATATAGGGAACACCAGAACAGTCACTTTTGCCATATCCTGTTGGGAGAAGGCCGAGAAATTGTCATCCTTTGAGAGCATTTTCTGATATCTCTATTTACTATCGTTCAATTTGTGATTGACATATTCTGCTGCAGTTTCAATTCTTATATCTTTATATCTCTGACAAACATTTTAATAGTTTTGAATTCACATTACATTAATCTATTCACGACGATGTAATTTTGCTTCCTGCATTAGATAAAGCAATTGCCTGCATTAGGTACAGCATCTCTGTGCAGCCTTGTGTGCCACGCCTAGCAAACGTAGGTAGGTTGATTTTTGCATCTTTTCTGTCACACATGCGCACAGACATTATTTGTCAACCGTCATGGGGGCCAAAAGAGACGAATTATACGGTTAATATGTATGGATGAATATTGCTCTTGATTTTGCTGAATCATATTAGATTATACTGCGCACGCCGCGCCACGACCCTAAGAAAACAAACGGTGGGTGGATATTGTTTTTTTATGCCGTATTGCAAGAAAGATCTCGGATAGAAGAGTCAACTACCTGGGAGAAGTGGAGTTGAGTCGGGGCCTGACCCTGAGCTGACAGAGAGCAGGGGGGCACCGGACGAGGGTCTCTCGGGGCTACCATCAAGTGTGGTCATGAAAGGTTGGGCTGCGTTGACAGTGTTGTCCCAATTCTATACCAGGTTTGATGTATCATTGTACTTTATATGTCTGTGCTAGGCGGTTTGTGCAATCCATAAATTTTATAATTAGTTGGGCCTGATTTTAGTTTTGCAGTGATGTGAGGAGGTCGGGCTTGCCATTGGCACCTTCAGTTTAACACCACGACACACACACTTTCATTCGTTTGTACCTGATTTTATTCTTGTATTGTTGTTTCCTTGTATATGATTTCATTTAAATCACAAGACTGACCGAAGTTGCGACTTTGGCAGACACAACCTTTGCACACCTTTTTTCGTGAAGTTTCGACATGTGTTATAGCCATCCGGTGGCCAAAATGTGAAGCTGCCGCTCAATTTACGAAGGAATCTAAAGGTTATGCTACTCGAATTTCAAGTCTCAAAACAAACAAACGTAAGCAAAGAAAAGAGTAAAGATTTAAGTTGCTTATAAGCAACGATATGCTTGAAAAGAAGATACCAAAGCTAGTTATGCAGGCGTTTTGTCAAAATATGATAGTTTAAAAACAAAAACAAAGAAACCGATGCGCTGGTTGTGATTGACGGGAAGCCTCCGCGCCCAAGGCCTGGAAAGGCATGAGTTGATGACTTGAAGAACACAAGGGGATACATTCAGGTTAGGAACAGAGATGATGGTCTTCAGCAAAGGTGACCTTGATTTCATTCTGAAGTTTATAGATCTATTTCAGTGCGTTCATCTTAAGGTGGTTGGGCAAAGGACTTTCACGGCCTTTTTGTTTTCATTTTAGAAATGATGTTGTAACGTATATAGCCATATCTTTTTTACCTTTAACTGACAACAATCAGATGATTGATGGGGAACGTGATCCCACAGTCTGGATTTATGTCAGTGTTTATCCGGGTCATATATTTTTTTTTATTTAGGCAAAAGAAAAAAAAAATATGAAGGTACCGGAATTTATGTCAAGCAAGTTTATATCACTCAAAATTTATGTCATGATTTGGAATTCATCCTCTTATCCTAATGCGAAACTTTCGTCTGGAAGTGTCATCCATGTTTGATTATGACCATTTTCGAAGTCGTAATGGTGGTTCAATGAGGGAAAAAAGGTATGAAAACATAAAAATGGTGGTGGATGTGTAGTCTAGGGATCCAACAAGTCATAAATTCCTAACAGTTTGGGCCACCGATCACGAAACAGGCGCCACAAAAGGAAGTAGCCTCGCTTCTATTTGGGATGAGTTTACAAAGTTACATATAATGTCGAGTGCATGAAAGAATACTCTTCTCGACAGGCAGGGAACAACGAAGACACATGAAATAAACCAATGGTATGAAAAAAAACGTAAACATAAATGATATGTTGGTTGAATACCGACGATGAAAATGATTTCGATAGTAGCACAGACAATCACACTTCATACATTGTGGTAGGCTGACTATTGTCTGTAGAAGAACATATTTCAGAAAAAAAAAACTCATAAGAGAGTTTGGTGAGCTTGTATGAGTAGTGATGACAAAGACTGATTGCGATCTATGAAGAAAAGGTAAGCAGTGTTCATTATTAAATGAGAGGTAATGAAACTCTTTTCCTTGTTTCTGATACCCTATTTTCAAAGGATCTTGGCAAAAGATTTTGCAAGCTTACTTTGGAACAAAGTGCATTTAGATATAAATGAGTGTCCTACACTTAAACGCTGTCACTTAATCAGTCTTTGTGTATATCTGAGCCAAATGAATTAATGAAGCCTCTTTTGCAAAAAGGGTACAACAGAATTTGTACAAATCCGTTGAATCACACATTTGGTTGGTTCGAATTATCCGCGTTTTAGAAAGTATATTAAAAAAACTAATGATACGTGAGCCAATGTGAAACTGAATATGCAGCAATGCTGTTTGCTTTCACTATGATGTGTTCTCGTCTTATTGGTTGCTTGCATTGCCATTCTACTATAACTGCGTTACACCTGTACGTCATATGATATGGTATCTATTTCACTTCATTGAATTTGAACAATTGGAGACAATGACGAAAGCAAATGTTCCAAGGCATCATGGAAGTACTAATTGTTCTGACTAATTGCAAGACATTTTATGATTTGCAATTGAAGCCAACAAACACAGACATACATAAACACAAATACGTATGTATACAGACAGACAGACGGGCGGACGGACAGGCAGACAGACAGACAAACAGATAGATAGATAGATAGATAGATAGATAGATAGATAGATAGATAGATAGATAGATAGATAGATAGATAGATAGATAGATAGATAGATAGATAGATAGATAGATAGATAGATAGATAGATAGATAGATAGATAGATAGATAGATAGATAGATAGATAGATAGATAGATAGATAGATAGATACCCCTAATACGAACAATGTGCAATTGTGCGATCAACGCAAATATTTCCAAAGTCATAGTCTTTTTTGCATGCTGCTTTCTTTAACATTAAAAGTAAATATTAAGTAAACCCTGAGACACTCAGAAAACACAAGATAGGCGGGGAACAGAATTTTTGATGCATATTATTTCAAAGCAACAAATTCAAAATCCTTAATGTTTGTCAATATCTGGTAGTTTAAGCATGTTTGTATATATATATATCGTAAGGGAAGTCTTCGTAAGCAAGACTCTCTTATTGCTGTGGTATTACTACTTGGAAGTAACAAGCTGTATAAAGGGTTGAAATGAAAATCAAATTTAACTTTAGTGTAAACATATTTATTGGATTAACTTCCAAACATATTTTGCATAAATTTTCCACAATTAGAAATAAAGAGCATTGCCCTATATATTCCTCTTATAAGGAAAGGACAGAGCATATAACTGACTAGACACATGGTACGAGTGAAGGAGATGCCAATATGGTCAAGACAAATAGAGGGAAGTTTTTGCGATGTAGATTCTTTCAAGATTAAAGTATGGATTTGAACAATCACAAAAGTGAGATACAGCCTGGAAATTTGAACCTGAAATAAGGGAACAAAGTTATTTAGCCAATACCAGAAAACTTGAAGCGGTTTGTAGCTGATATATATTTGTGCATTGCAGCAAAAAGATTTCAATATTCCGCAAAAAGGCATTGTGTTGAACCATACAAAATGTTCTAAGAGTGAAAGCAGCAAGAAGAATAACTTAGTATGAAGTGTTAATCTTGAGTTTCTGCATATCAAACAGAGGAAATCATCATGAAATGTATCTTCAATGTGTGAGCCACAAGTGCAAGCAGGTGATGAGTTGAACCCAATTTTAAATAAGTGATGATAAAGCGGACTAGCTCCCAAGCTGAGACGCGTGCATTGTATAGCAGTAAGCCTATTTCCAAAGTTAACTCAGGGAAATCAGTTGACCGAGGTACTGATTCAAAAATGTTTCGTTTCAATACTTTAACAGAAGGCGAATTTCGAATTTCAATTGGGATCTGGTTCCATAGTCTAACAGTCAAAAGGAAGGAAGACCTGTCCAGCAAGTCGATGCGAGCCTGAAAATGGCCACAATTGAAAGGGCGGCGAGTATTGAAAAAGGTCGCATCATTGGCAGTAACTACAGAACATAAGGGTTCGGAAACAAGGTTGTTCACTTTCTTACATATGAGAATTAACTTAGCTGTCTCTCTCCATTGAGACAATAATTGCCAGCCAAGTTCTTCGTATAATTTGTGTATATCGGTACTGTGCATTGCGCCAGTCACAATGCAAGCAGCATCAATTTGAACAGTCTCGAGTTTTTTAGCATCAGATTCAGTACAGCCACTCTACACTTGGCTAGCATGTATAAGGATACATCGAATTAATGAAAAATGAACAATTTCTTGCGTGAGATGGTCCAAAGTCAATTATAAACACTTCATTATATTAATTAATGTGTTAGCTTTAGATATAGTTTCTGAGATGGTCGTTCCAACTTAAATCGGAGCGCAGAGTTATACCAAGGTGTTTATGGTTATTCATGTCTCCCAACACATGACGTTGAAAGGTAATGCGTGGATTGGGAATAGATGTAACGTTACGAGAAACAAGCAAAGATTCGGTATCGGAAGCATTGAAAGTAACTGACCAATCTTTAGACCATTGTTCAATTTCAGACAGATCACAGTTAAGTGATTCGGCCGCAGCTACAGGGCTATCTACTGTTAAATAAACGGTAGCATCATCAGCTACAGGGCTATCTACTGTTGAATAAATGGCAGTATCATCAGTTACAGGGTTATCTACTGTTAAATAAACGGTAGTATCATCAGCTACAGGGCTATCTACTGTTAAATAAATGGTAGTATCATCAGCTACAGGGCCATCTACTGTTAAATAAACGGTAGTATCATCAGGTAACATTTTCATGTTTGACTTAACAATGTCCACAAAATTGTTAATATAAATCAGGACACTCAATGGGCCTAGCACGAAGCCTTGGGGTACTCTGGCTTGGATGTATCTCCGGGAGAGGAGGAAGATTTACCGTCGAGGAGCACATGTTGACGATGATTACAAGGATAAAAAGGAACCAAAAATAAAAGAGTTCCAGTAATACCCCCTTTTTCAGCTTAAAGAGTAAGGCAGGGTGCCAAACTACACCAAAAGCCTCTCTAATGTCTAAGAAAATGATCCTAACTTTCTTTCGCTTCTCAAAAGCAAGGCATAACTGTTGATACAGTGCAAGTAGCTGATTTATAGTGGAATCGCCAATGCATAGTATCGTTGACCAACCTGGCAGTTTTATCTGACAGGGTACCTTGTAGCATACAACTAAAGATAAAGTGATTTGGTAGACCAGTGCAAAGTTCACAAATATGTTTATTTTTGTCATTATCAGTGTCGATCTTATTTTCACATAAAGGTTGGAACCTATTTTATTCCATGTGTCATGTAGATTGCATCTGTGTTTGTGATTTCCGTACTTTGCAATAATGCTATAAGCTCAATGCAAAACATTGCATCCGGGAAATTCTCACCTTAAGTGACTGTCGTGGTTCTTGAGTGTGTATGCCATACACAACATGTCATGCCACTGAAAATGTCCTACAACATTTCTTTTATTATTGTGCAATTACACAGGATGGTGGTATTATTTTCTTCAGAGTATTGAATTATGGAGTCTTCAACAACACGCCTTTTTGACGGAAGTGCAATAAAATGTAACTTGCGTCCAGCAGGTGTCTGTTTTAAGACGATCTGCTTCCTTTATTGAAACTTCATCTAAACTTGGCCCAATTTATATCATGAAAACTCACAAAAACATATCTCAGAATTCCAATCATAGGGAAATATACGCTACAATTTTGTACGGGTCTATTTGCATGTCATAACTCTGTACAATTGTAGATGTTGACCGAAAAGCACAGACAATAAGTGTTACAATCCTCTATGTGCTGAGAGAGATGTGTTATCAGTTTTCGCCAGAGGAAAATATAATGTCGCTTTTAACAGCAATACCAAGTGTAAACTGCACGATTGTTTATATCCCTTAATAACTAATGGTAACAATCACTTAGTGGTGGGAAGTCACAATGCAAATTATTTATCGACACATCAGTCATGATGATTACAGATTGATCCAGTTAGCCCTGTAGATGATCTTTCTGAAGAAACTCCATGGCATTGGGGCTCAAACGATATGCGCTTGTCTGTATAAAGCGCCAAAATATTTCTAGAGCTGGCCTGTCCACAAGACGTCAGTTATGTTCTCAAAGCAACCATATGAAGAACGTGTCTGATTTCAAAGCATGGTCTATTTTCCTTTACAACTATGCACTAAGGATCAAGGGCACAGTTGAAAACAGACACCTCCTTGTAGTGAATTTCACACCTGAATTCTCAAAACAAATGCCTCTTTCAAGAAACGGGCATTTCCTTCACCAAAATATTCAACACACATACTGCTATGGGGACATATGTTGCTACATGAGGTCCCGTGGGATTTGAATATTGATTATTGGCAACATATATCTTTGGTTTGCACACCTTATAAGATAAAGAACCACACATGTTGCCAATTGTTTTTTTATATATTTACTATAAAGGTAAGAAGTAAGAATTATAGGCACGAAAGGAACAAAAAGAAAGGACTGAGTTTGAAATGTTTTTTCTTTTGCGTTCTCTAACTTCTTTACGAAGTGCCCTCAGAATTGACTTTTAACTTATACATATTAACCTTAATGATGACTGTATACCTAAGACATAAATATACAAAAAGAAACTATTTGAGTAATAGTTTACCCCAAATTAATGGTATAAATAATCTACCTCTTATTTCCGAATCGGCAAACTCGGATGTATCGTAAAATAATAGGTGTCAAAGTGAATGTTTACTTATTAAAAATCAGTAAAGTACCAATAACGATATGCTTACTTATATGTACTCTAAGGCATTGACGACGACGACGACGACGACGATGATGATGATGATGATGATGATGATGGCAGCGACGAAGATGATATGGTGATTCTGGTAATGAAATGACTATGAACAGGGGTATTATGATAATATTTAACTCATTCATATTGTAGCTTAAGATCTATGGGCAGCATGTCATACTGTACGATGTGCACACTGATTTCTTTCCCAATTTAACATTTTCAACATATTACAATTTTTGATATAATATAGATGAAGAATCAAGAAATTCATGTGTGCCTATCTGGCAATACATATACAATCTATTCCAAAAATCTGAGCGACCAGGTAAGTCAGACAGCTTATGAAACGATTAATCTTGCAGAGTATGCTAATTTTACAACGCTTAAAATTTATAGGTCAAATAAAAACACCGAACTTGCTTCACTGCCATTCAGCTGGTATCTTTCCATTAGTTTGCGTCATGCGTATCTTCCTTCAACATCCCAGTAGATTCCGTCATGAGATTCTTTTTGTATATAGATTCAGTCCAAGGGGTTCTCTCCACAGCATGTAAGTTGTAGAGGGTGCACTGTTTGGCATTCAAATGGGTATCGCGGGTTCAGAAAGTGTTGTGTTGTATAATCTGTTATCAATAAGGGTTCGAGTTTGGTTCTTTTGTCGGTGGTGTTGTGTTTACTATAAAGTAATATTTTTTAAAATTGTGTCACCGTAAATTGACCTAAATGGAGCCATTGGCTACTCTTGTTACACCCCAAACTTTAGATTTGACATAGATTCCAAATTGAGTGTGAAGTTTGCAAAGCCAGGAGGGAAACTAGTTAAAAATCCAACTGTCACTGCATGTGCAAAAACATTCATTAGCAAAGAGAATATGTTAATGGATGTTTTGTCAAAATAAACAGTCACCTGCAAAATGTTGAAATGCTTATAGAAAACAATAAGCTATAATATATCTTCATGTCTTGTTTGATCTTCACGTTGCTTCATGTGTTAGGATAATCAGGCACTGGTTCAATCAGTTGGTCAGCCTAACAGATCATCCCCTGAGTACTACCAGATGCTTTGTCAAATGTAGGGACCACGGAACTGGGATATGCTTTGAAAGAATAAGCATATTCCAGAAAAGCTAATTATCCGAGGTTCCAGTTCATTTGGCAATGTATGGGCATGATTTGGTGCACCTTGCCTTTGTTCACTTCAACCAAGGAGGCATTTGGATTTTTATATTTGGCATCTGTTGAGAGCCTCAGAAAATATATCTTTGCTTATGACTAGCAAAAGTGTGCACGAATGTTTCCATTGTATCTCGCAGAAATGCAACAGCTTAGGGATATAGATTCTGACCTTCGACAAGAGTTTCAGAATGGAAACTTTGCTGTTAGCAACAATACCATTCTTTGCTTTGCCATTGGACCAGATCATGGGATTGTAAACCTAGATAGGATGATGAAGGCATTTGACAGTCTGCCAGGCATAACAATCAATCCAGCAGTAAGAACAAGAATTTCCCGTATTGCTCTGGAGTTGGTGAGGCTCTCAGAGACAGCACAAACACGAATCGATGCACATGCTATGCAAATCCAGTCAGGCACCATGAGCTTTCCAGATCCGTTGTCTAATGGCAGCAAATGAATGTCCATAAACTTAAGATTGCCATTGAGTCAAACGTCAATCCTGTCACATTAAATGAGAAGGACCTTGTCAACATTTTCACAATAGTTGTCATACCAGATGAGATTGAGAAAGATAGTTGTGACGTATGTAATATAGGTCAAAAAATGTATCCTACATCTGTTAAAAAGAGAACAAAGACAGCAAAAGTTAATCTTTGGGCACGCATGCCAAAGATAAAACTCAAAGGATAGACGATTGCACAAAAAATGATTATGCGGAAAATATAGAGCAAATTCGTTGAATTAAGAGATGGTAGGCCTTATTTGCATGCTTTATGGTTGTTACCCCATCTCGATATGATATGGACATAAAAGAAGCAATATTGAAATATAAATTCCAGGCTTTGCCTTGCGCTCTTTTAGTTCTGATGACTATCTGTTACCCTGCATGGACAAATGTACATTAGGATCAGTTCTGGAATTATCAGTGTCTGATGAAGGTGAAGATCTGTTAAATGGACAAGCAAAACTGCCAACTCAGGACGACCAGACCATGAGTTTTTCCCTAGTAGATGGAACGGCGTTCTTGTATGCAGTAGGAGAATCTTCAAGTTCAAAAGCTTTGCTGGAAAAGGCACAAAACACTTGCTGGAAGGTTTTAAGGCAAGTGGGCCTGCCATTGGTTTAGGATTTACAAACCTAGAATACAATCAAATGACTAGCTGTGAAACCATATCTGGACCTAAAATGTGTCTTTCATTTTAGGACATAAACACTAACTTTCAAAGTGTTGCTGACTGGCGATTGAAGATACTTAAAAAAACAAAAGCCATTAAACTTCCTCCCACAAAGGCATCTTTAAAACAAACAAAATAGTCTGGGTGAACTAAGGAAGCACCCAAAACAAATCGCAATAATTATAAACCATACACCACATTAGAGCTCATGAGCTGCTCCTTAACTTATCGAAAATATAACAAAATCTAATCAGTGGAACAACTTTTAATGGAGGGGGAGGGGACGATTTCGCCTTATGCATATCCAGAATCCAAGTTGGTAACATAGTGTTCAGGTCTGCAGACGCCTAACATGATGTCAAAACCTTTTAAATGTGTCTAACTTGATGTGTCATTTATAAAAAAAAAACGTTACTTATGAATACTAAATAGGACATTTTCGAAAAGGGGGCAGGGGGTTCAAGGTTTCAAATGGGTTTTCAGCATCCATTTAAGCTTTTCAGTTGGTGTTCCCTTTGTAATTTGTGTACATTTATCAATATTAAATAAACTGCAAAAAATTCCCACAAAATTTATATTGTTTGTTCTCTGTCATTTAGGCCGTCTTTGTACTATAATGATATATTTTACATTAAACATATTGGCCCAACGATGGCCAAAGGGGCCATCCAAAATGCCCCCCCCCCAAAAAAAAAGACTCCTTAGAATATACTGAAGCATTTGTCATAACTGTGCAGGGATATAAAGTAATATGCTTTTCGTTCAGACAACATCATGCTGACAAATTATGTAAGATCTAGATTTCATTTTTGACTCTAAGTAATATTTTAAATGTTTTTCAATTTACGTTTTATTTCATTTTACTTGTATTGAATGCCCTTTCTCCTGTTATACATGGCAACTTGAATTTGCTACTTTTCGTTCACACATATCCCAGGAGGATTTTTGAATTAGTACACATGTCATTAAGTTTCTTTCAAGTAGTGAAATGGTTGATCTGCTTCAAAAGTTTATCAAACCTGGATCCCTAGGCAACTGGGACCTTTGCTGTCAAAGCCTGTATGAAACGCTAGCCTACTTTGCAGCTTGTGGACATAGATTATACCTGAAGAGTGTACAGATATACCCGCAGAAGATGGCAAAGCTTCCTGAGCAACAACCTGAAGTCCACCAACATTTCAAAGAAGGCCAGCATGTCATTGGCTGGTCTGATCATTGCTGATCTGGGCTATCCCCAGAGCTTGTCACTGATGAGTGTCTCATGAGGAACCTCAAGACAAAAGGTAGGTTAACCAGAGGGTGGGGGTTCTCTAAAATCCAACCCCTTCTGCAGGTTTTGTCCATGCCTGTGCGGAGATCAACAGCTTTATAAAGCAACTCACTAATGTGAAGTACGCCATAAGCTACCAGCACAGAGGCCACTGATGCAAGAGTTGCAAGGGATGCAAAAGACACACAGAAACTGCTTCCCTACTTATGAAAAAAGGTCATTCAGAACTGAGAGCCCAGTAGGGAAAATCACAACTGGAGTAACATCCCACCCACCTGTCGATGCACATAAGTCTAAGAGCATTGGAAAGTGTGTCTTAGACCACATGAGAGGAAACCCAGTTGAGAAGGGAAATATATGCTGGAACATTCCTGCAATCCAAGCTCTTCTTTGAAATGTTATCACAAACAACATTCAGTTCCTGCATGTCATTCTTGGTTGTGATACCACATCTGGTGTTAACAGTTTGGGCAAGAAACTATCAATCTGAAATATCAAATCTGAGAGTTAGTTTCAAGATCAACAAAGGTTTTTCATGAGCCACAAAGCTAATAAAGATGACAACACATCTGCAGTGGAAACAGCCCTAGTTTACCTGTACATTAACAACCCTCACCATGGTATCAATGTTTTCAGGTATTTGAAATACCATGGGGAAGCTCCTACTGGCACAATGCCAGTTCTACCTGGTGCACTTCCTACTACGTCGGCTTCAGTCAAATACCACAGCCTTAGAGTGTACCACCAGACCCAGGAATGGTAGGTTGTTGAAATGCTTTCTGTTGACTGAGGTGGAAAGTCGGTGCAGGGAATTTACTGCAAATCATGACCAATCTGCAGCCTGCCGATTAGAAATTCCTGGACGTCGTTTGTGCTGGTTGCAAGTCTGGCTATGTGCTGCTCCTACAGGAAGCAGGGCATGACTTGTTCTTCTGCTTGCTCTGAGTGCAGAGATTTATGTGCTAATATTCCCGATGACATTGATTCTGAGTCTAACGAGGATACTTAATCTGTATTCGGGTGATTGTAATGTCTATTGTCACGATGTTAGCAGTTTGAACATTGAGGATATATAGACTAAATTTTTACAGGATAGGTCACATTTATGACCACATTATTTAGGTAATTGTGGCGCATCGTATGGGTGACTGTTCATGTGGTTTGGTCAATAGAATTATCACACTTCAGTGACATTCATATGGAGACAGCAAATACCTGACTGTTGTCTAATTGCCACAATGTTTGGACTGAATACTTTAGGACAAAGTTGTTAAATTTCATGGCTTATGCCACAAGAATGAGGTTCAGGCTATCCACATGTCACCGGTCAAGATCATTTATTGAGTTTGATGAACAGCTAACAAGTGACTCTTGTCTAACTGTTCCATGACAAGTGTTGACCAAAACAGGCGCAATAAGTATTTTACAAGTTTACAGTTTAAGAGTTGTAAACATGTTAGTTTAATGTGAATACATTTGATATTCCAGAGAGCTTGGTCTGTAGTTCTTATATCTCACAATCATTTGTTACAAGAATAAGTGGATACATCACGTCTTGGAAAAACTTTCTGGAAGTAAAAATGTCGTTTTGTTATCACAAACGACATGTTATATCTATATCTATATCTATGTTTATCTATCTATCTATCTATCTATCTATCTATCTATATATATATATATATATATATATATATATATATATATATATATATATATATATATATATATATAAATGACCAGTGTGGTAATAAATCACACATATTAATTTCAGTATCTCCTTTATTTACTAAACTGCTCCATGTACATCCTGCGTTACTTAGCTCACTCAGTGCTTGCAACAACAAATTTATGTATTATTTACTGGAAATTTAAAGTCTCATCTTATATTTTCTCATTGTATCTTATCTTAAATCCTATCTCACCTTATGTTACATCATTACAGTACATTGACATTATATTAATATTTAGAGAGGTCATATCTCAGCTAACGTCTGGCATCTGGGTGTGCAAAAGGCCAAATTGTTCCTTCCTCTAGAAAAGGTGTTCTGAAAAGTATATTTTCTTAGACGTTTAATGTGTTATAGAAGCGTCTATGAGCTTTCATTTGCGATATAGCGTATTACTTTTGCAATTTGTTTTGGGTTACCCCGTTCGACCACAAATCACCTGGTCTAATATTAAGAGCTCATTACTAGGCTATGTTATGTGGTCATGATGAAATTTGGGGACCCAACATCCTTCACCAGCAAGCTATGGGTGGATAGTTGAGAATACTACCCAGTGACCACCCTGTAGCATCCAGTTCCCAGTGCTTGATTATGCCTGGGAAATGCGTGCAAGAAATGCAG